>JBAMAX010001264.1:0-126222 GCA_037043745.1 Chymomyza amoena
ATACCATACAGTACAGGGTATAAAAATGTTTGGATTTTTTTAATAGAAAGAATTTTAACATAACGTTTGGAAAAGGTTTACCATACAAAGATAAAATTTTTGACATGTATTTTTTTAGGTTTTTTTTTTTACCGATTAAAATACTTGATTTCTTTCTTAAATAGTTGCGAAGTTATTTTTGAGGGTTCTATTATTTAGAGATAAAATGTTACTTTGAAAAACTTGGCATCTTCCATAAAATTTTTTTTTTTTAGGATTTCGTTTACAGATTCTTTATACGAAAACCAAATAAAAAATACAATCGATTGTGACTGAAATTCGAAATGTATCTAAATTGAAAAAATTATCGTTTTTTTCTTAAATAGTTGCGAAGTAATTTTCGAGAAAAAATTGTTGCCCAAAACTATGTCTACTTTGAAAACTTGGCATCTTCCATAAAAATATCTTTTTTTAGGATTTCGTTTACAAATTCTTTATACCAAACAAAAAATTCAATCAACAGTGTCGGAAATTCGAAATTTATCTAAATTAGAAAAATGCGTAGCCTTGGCTTTTAAAAATCGGTTAACTTCAGTGGCGGATTTAACAGGTGGGCAAAAGCGCGCTTGCCAAATGGGCCCCCTCCGACAAAAGGCTTACAGGGCCTCCCGTGCTGAAAGTTACACCACTCTTTTTTTTTTTTTTTGTGGAAAAAAGGTTTCGGTGAGTCTCTTGTGGACAGCACAAGTTCCATTCAGGGGCTCCCTGAACTAGAAAATCTTACGATGTTATACACTTTAGGACTATTCAAAAAGTTTGAGCAGGACAACGTCTGCCGGACCCACTAGTACTTTACAAATACTCGTAGCTGGTTTAAGGATGAGCTCCATATAGCTGCGATAATTATTAATCGATTTTAATACAATTTGTTTCAATTTATTTAGCCGATAACATAAAATACCGTAAAATTGATTAATATCTAATAAGGCTTAGTAGCCAGCCAAAGACAATTACTTTTCAAAAACTTATAGATGGCTAAAATTGGAGCTTTATATAGCTCCCCCAAATTTTAATCGATTTTAATAAAATCTATTTTGTCGATAACACGAAATACCGTAATTCTTAATCGATTTTTATACAATTTATTTTAATTTATTTAACTGATAACGTGAAATACCGTATTTCCTAATCGATTTTAGTTAAATTGATTCAGAAAAATTACTTAGCATCTAATATATATATATATATATAAGTTCCTCTAACTCCGGGTAGAGCGTAGGGCCAAATAAGACAATCAAATACTTGCAGATGGTTTAAAGTGGAGCTCCACATAGCTGCCCTAATTTTAAATCGATTTTAATAAAATGTATTTAATCGATAACTTTAAATAACGTAATCCTTAATTGATTTTATTAAAATTGATTTAGATTCGATCGATAACATTTAAACGTTTTTGCGCCTATAGTTACATAGATTAATCAACCAAAACTGAAGGCAAGTAAGAATCTAGAGCTTTAGACCCATATTCCGACAAAGTAACATACACCTATCCATTTCAGTCTTCTAAAAACAGACAGACACGCGGGCGGAATAATTTTCCATTGTCGTGCTGATCATATTGGTGTGGTTTCTTACTAGAAATCAAACAAAATGTCCATAGCTACTTTCTTATGAGTACGAGCAAACTAAATAATGTTATCGAATTGGATCGTAACACATTTTGGCTACGACAGCTTGAGATAAGATTCTTATCTTTTATAAATCTAACCTTAAATGTTGTAATTGCAAATATTGTAAGTTCTATACAACGTACTTTGTAAGGTTTTATTCCACAAAATTTTTTGATTTTTATCACATAATAAAAGAGTAAAATTTCGTTTTTATGCCATTGTCTTCGTTGTTTGATTTTTTGGTCTTAAAAATACAAAGAAAAAGATTAAGATAAATGGAATTTGTAAAAGAAAAAAAATTTGCCTAGACTAAATTAAAACTCAAGTCATTCATACAAAAATAGCTTGGAAAACTTTCAATTTATATATACATATGAATACAGGGCCGTAGGAAGAAAATACGCGCCCGGGGAGAAAAAGTCCCTTTACCTTGAATCGTTGTGTTCTGTAAGTACGACGATATTTTTCACTCAAAAACCTTAACCCTCCGTGACTCCAGCCAGGCACCATTTTTCAGTCCGAATTTTACCATCCGTTTTTCGTACTTATTAAGAACTTTTTATAATTGCCACAATGGTAGATCGATAGCTAATAAAATTTTAGGACGGTATCCGGGAGCTCAAGACTCTATGTTAGGTGAAAATACATTAAATAAATTTAATTTCATTTAACTTTATATTCTACGTAACTTGAAATCGTAAAAATTCCACATTTTATATTTTCAGAATTTCAAAAATTCATCCATCTTTATTTGCAGTTTCCCAAAATTGTGCACAGTTTCGATGATATTTTTAAAAGATATTCGGTTTCATCCAATTCTAATTCCAACCTTATTTTACGTAATGTGAATATATTAAATACTTTGTAACGTGACAACCGTGAAAAAGTAACATTTTTTATTTTCAGGATTCCAAAAATTTAAATAAACGTCAAAAAATGAAAAATGTCTATCCAGACTCGTTTGTCAGACGGAGGGTTAAAATTCCGGGGAAAATTCCCCGCCATTCCTACTTTCTCAACGGGCCCGGACCAAACCGCAACCTCAGAGTTATCCGAAATGCAATAAATCTTGTCAAAAGATCTAAGAATACTTTTACTATTCAAAGTATCCTCAACCCTAACACGCAGTGCACATAAAGGGTGATTCATTAAGACCTTTTTTTTTCAATAGGAATTTTCGTGTGGATCACGCGTGATCCATGACAGCTGTCAAAGGCAAAGTTGTTCAGTATTCATTGGCAAATCATCATGGAAAGCCGAATGACCTTCCTGCACGTTGCCGTTTTAGTGAATGGGCTCTTGGTAAGATCAATGAAAATTCTGTTCTTTTCAACCAAAATTTTGTTCAGTGATGAGGCCCACTTTTGGCTCCACGGTTTCGTGAATAAGCAAAATCGCCGTATTTGGGGAGAAGATCAACCCGAAGAGGTTCACCAGCTGCCATTACATCAAAGAAAAACAACAGTTTGGTGCGGTCTGTGGGCTAGTGGCCAATGATTGTCCGTATTTTTTTAAAAATGAGCAAGGTGCGAACGTTGCCATCAATGGCGCACGTTATCGGACCATGTTAACGGACTTTTTGCTGTCTGAAATTGTTGCCCGTGATCGCGACGACATTTGGTTGCAACAGGATGACGCTTCGGTCCACATTGCCAATGAAACAATGGCTCTATTGCGAGGTCAATTTGGTGAGCGATTAATTTCACGTACGGGACCCGTATCTTGGCCGCCAAGATCGTGCGATATCACACCGCTCGACTTTTTTCTTTGGGGTTACGTAAAGTCAAAAGTTTACGTAGACAAACCAGCAACGATTGAGGCCTTGGAAGCCAAGATTACTCGTGTTTTTGGCCAAATACCAGTGGAAATGCTTGAATGAGTCATGGAAAATTGGACCTTCAGGATGGACTATTTAAAACGCAGTTGCGGCCAACATTTAAACGGGAATATTTTTAAAAAATAAATGCCATAAAATATCCTTTCGAAATCATAAATAAATTTCCCTTCATTCCTTTAAAATTTTGATTTGCGAAATCATTAAAAAAAAAAGGTCTTAATGAAGCCGTTACTCCAACAAGATACAGAACATATTGGCAGATAATAGGAAAATTAAAATAATATTGATTAATACCTCGTAACCAATTGAATCTTTATCCCCAACTAACCTTAAATTTATAAAACATAAACCGCCTAATTTAAATATAGCTCTTATTTAATTTTTAATCATGGACTAAGTTTTAAGATCAAGCAACTTTAAGCTACAATTTATTCAAACAATTCTGAAATTTATTTATCTTTAAGTTTAACCCCTTTGATATTTGAGCGCAAAAACATGGAAATTTTCCACTGTAGCTGCTTGGCTGGTTACGCTTCATGTAAGTGTACCAAACAGTTGGCAACGCGCGTCTCCCTTGATCTCTGGTCTTATGGTTTGTTGTGTGTGGGGGTGTGTACATTGGCTGATAAGCCCAGCCAGGCCAGACTAAAGTACTGCACAAATTTAGATATACGAATCTCATTAACATGGTTTCTATAATAAAATGTACAAATTGGAAAATTTTTGTGCTACGTCCCAAAGTAAACAAATATTGTCGCGCTCAGCAGTTTAATCAATTGCACAAATATTGAACCAAAGACATAATTGAAAGTTGGTTGGGTCAATGAGTAGGGTTTGTTGTCTGGGAATACTCCTACGAGTATAGCCCATTTTGAACTTGCAGCCACCAAAAGTGGTAATTAATCAAAGCGACGGGCGGCACTTAAATAAAACTAAAAATAAGGCTTTATAATCTCAACGATGGTCAATTAATGTCTATAATTAGTGTACAAATAATACGCAAACCTGTTGATTGATTAGTCTAATTGATTGATGGTTGTACTAAATTGCTAGACGGATTTAATGATTTTTTTTTTTTTATATTTTATTATATTTGTGGTTAACACGCTTGTCTAAGTCTAAAAGGCTTATCAAAATGCTTTTGCGACGACATTCACAGATTTCTTAGTGCAGTTGATAACGAAATTGTAGTGTAAGAAAAAAAACTAGCTGGCACACGTACGGCACTTGTTTGATCAATAAAATGTTACTTAATGACATGAGCACTGCTAAAAGCAAATTGTAAGCGTTGTACGGATATTTCCAAAGCTGGCAGGACAAAGCGCGCCGGAGTTTGTTTTTGAATTAGTTGATTAGAAACGAAATAGGAAGCACGAGTCAGGGCTAGGGCAACAAGCTGTATCTCATGATTGAGCAAAATTAAAAGACGCCAATTAAGCACATCACGAGATTTCGTTATTGCGGTTAAACTATCTATAAAGACGCATCGTCACAAACGGCTTTGAACTTTAATGAATAGTAGAAATTTTTATATACAATTACATAAAAATGCAAGAGCTTGTTGGCATACAAATATTATTGTTGCTGCTGCTGCTGCTGCTCCCCTCCAGTTATTGTTGCGCGTAGTATGTGTATTTAATAGTTTTTAAACAACAATCAGACATTTCGTTTTAATGTATGCATAGCACTTTCAACTTAAGCATAATTTAAGCGCTTCGTTACTTATTACTAATATATTAAGTACACTTTGTTGGCGTTGTAAACACGAGTAGCATTGCCTTTGAAAATAAACAAAAAGGCAAAACTTTAAATAATATATATAAAGTCAGTCGGCGTGCGCGTAGGTTTTTACTTAATATAAATCAAATAAATTTTAACAAGTGCACTAATAAAGTTGTATATTGTTGTTTTTATCACAGAGTAGCGTAAAGCGCGCACGAAACAACAAAGAACAACGAAACAAAAACTGGAGGCAAAGCAGCCGATAGCCGACGCGCAGTGCTGTTAAACGCCGGCAGCTACTATCGATAAATCGCAGGTATGCGATAGCCATAGTGACAACGAACGCTCTCCACACTAATTGTTTGTTCTTTTTTCGCTAGTGCAAAATAAATTTGCTGATTTCACAAGAATTAATAAACAAAGCCACACAAGGTTTACCTAACTGCGCAGTTGTTGTAGCCGAAAATATGAGCACAAATCTGAAAAACCTCAAGCTGGGTCATTTCGGCGGTATTGGATTTGCAAGTGGCACTGCCAGTGGCAGTATGGTAACAGCGGCACCCTCGGGTAAGCTGTCTGCTATCAGCAACCTCAACGCGGCTGCAACTGCTGCCAGCAGCGGCAGTTCCAACAATGCACACGCCATGGAACCGGAAGTTTTTTTGACGGCCAACGGCATACCCATACCGCTTATACGCAGCCGCGATATGCCCAAACAGCTGCCCACCATAGCAGCTGCTTTGTTACGTCCTGCAGACGATCATCTAGCAGCCGAAGACTTGGATGCTGTGCAGCTAGAGCTGGAGCTTATGTTGTCCAATGTGGCACTGCGTGCACGCGTGCTTAAGGCCGAATACGAGAATCTGGATAAGGATGAGAAACGTAACGATCGCCGCAAAATGGATCGTGTACCTGGCTCGCCACCTACCTCAATGCTAAATGGTCTGCTGGGCCTAGGTGCTGGTTCCAGTGTTGGCAACGGTACGCTTAACAGTCCAAACGCCTTGTCGTCTACTAGCGCCAAACGCAAACGTGATGAGCCCACTGGCGTGCGTAAAAAGCACTCATCTATGACTATAATTAAGCAAACTGCTGCTGCAGCAGCATCATCCTCCTCATCTATAACAAAACATGCCAAAAACAGTCCCATGGCCGTGCATACTGATGATAGCATGGACTATATGCCAAATATCATGTCAACTGCCACAGCTTTGCCTAACCTGAGCAACCACATACCTACACCACAATTGCCTAAAGTGGCTGTGCCAAAGAACGATATGCCGAATAAGTTTTGGCTATCAGTAGAACCCTACTGTATGCCATTAACCAACGAGGATTTGCGCCTTATTGACGATTTGCTGGAGCAATATCGTGGCTCATGGGTGCCGCCCGTGCCGCCGCTAGGTCCACACTACTCTACCATATGGGCGCAGGATGATATGAAGGCGCTGCAGCCAGGTGGTGCACGCATTAAATCGCAAAATGCCACAACAATGCTAAAGAAAGTAGAAATAGGGGAGAGCATACCGGGGCCGCTTACGCAGCGTCTGGTTTCAGCGCTCATGGAAGAGGGTTTGCTGTCCAGCGAGCAGGCTGCCGTGGGCGAGCACAGTAACAGTACAACAACCAGTAGCAACGAAAACACGCACTCTTCATCTGCAGCGTCCGCTGCAGCTGGCAATTTTCGCTCGTTGTCCATGCTCAAGAACTGCGTGGGCCTTGAGCAGCGCCTTAAAAAAGAACTGCTGGACAATGGTTTGATTGAGGGAGGCGAAACGGCGCATGAAGAAGTTGATGAGGTTTTGCAGGAAATTAAACAGGTGACGGCTGAAATGAGCAGCCTAGCACAGTTTAACAGCGGGGAGCTTAAACGCCTTAGAGCTGCTGCCAGCGAGGAAATCAAACGCATTGAGCTCAAACACAAACTGGACAGCATTGACCAGGAGATACTGGAGTGCTACAAGCGCATGCTACAATATCGTGCCAAACGCAAGGGTCACACATTGGAGGAAAAACAAGAAATACTGCGTTTAACCAGCGAGCAGCGTGCACTATCCGAGCAGCTAGAACGCATGCAGTTGAACTCGCCTGGTCTAAGCGGTGATTCGAAGATATAGGGCAGGCCTTTGACCTGGAGCTGGCTGCAGCTTATGGGGCTGCATAGGCAGCGGCAGGTGCATCTAGATCGCTGGGGAATTGAACCCTTTTGTTTTGAATGTTAAAATGAAAATGTATTTTTTTTTAAGTTAACGAAATAGTACATTGTACATACATGCTCACAATGTTGTACATTAAACCTCATACAAAATCAAAAAAATAAAATTAATGTAGATATATTAGGGTCTAGACCCGCTGCTCGTATATATCATCATAAACCGCCCAAATTTCACTATGCGAGGACATATTTTTTTAATGTATATGTATCACAATATTTAAGACATAATCATTGCCTTTTAATTCGTTCGTGTACACAATTTTAACATTTTGCGACTCATATTTAAATTTCTTACATCTCAATAATGGATACGACAAAAACAAATGTTTTTTACATATAGTAAGATATACATACACATACATAGCTTTAAAGAGGTTAAGTTACTATGTATAAAACCAATAAAAATTACATACAAATTCCAGCTGATTCTGATCTTTTGCCAATTAACGAGCGACCAACCTCCGAGCACTACGAGCAGCACGCACACTTTGAACTTGGCATCAAATAGAGTCTGCCATTGAAAGTGGGTTTATTATGGCCATCTCTTTCATTTTTGTCGGCAAAATATAAATATTTGCATTTTCATTCAGCGGAAGCACAGCACCAATGTGGCCGGATTGGTCGCTGCCCAAAGCTTGGGTATTTGTTTAAAGATAAGCGGGCGGTATTTCCGTAAAAAATCTGCCTAATTAAAAAAATTTTACTTATCAGAATGCAAATACCAAACAAAGGTAATTGATAGTCATCTATTAGGTGCTGCATAGCAGCTATTTTTCCAGAAGTATTGCTACGGAGTAGTTTTCTGAAGATTTTGTCTACATACACTTGCCAATCGATGCTCCTGTATGACTTTATGACGCTGAAGCATGAGTAATGACGCTTTCTAAAAAATATCTGTGAGTTAAGTGACCAAAAACCACAGTCTAACATTTGTTTACTAATTAATCAAATTTCAACCTTTGTATATCTTCAACAGTATGCAAGTCAATACAGCGCCGCTTTCTATTACAACTTTCAACATTATTCCCGCAATTGCAATAATAAACTCAAAAACTAAATTTTTAGACTAAATCTGATATTGTTATTCATTCATTTCAATATACAAATATTTGTTTTTAAAGTATTTAGTTTCTAGCTATGAACACAAATACTACCAAGCTAAGAATGACGCAAATGATTCATTCCTATTTCAGTAATATCAAGTAACATAAGAAACATCGAAACAATGTTAGTTTCTATTTCTGGCTTATAATCGTTAACATAAACTCTTTGTATGTATAATTAAAAGTATGCATACCATTTTATATAATTTCAATATAATTTTTTAGTATATATATTGCTAAAGCAATCTTCAAGAAAAGGTTATATTCGTTGCAAACGAAAACAACCTTACTTTTTCTAAACCCTACAACTTATTTAAGAGTACTTTATTAATAGCACCATCTTACAAAAATCTTGGCACGCGCAATAATTTATATTCTAGGCATTAGTAGTAGGTGAGTAAAATAACAAAAAAATCCCTGAGATTTAGATACTCTCACCTAGTACTGTCAACCTGAACTATAATTATTTTACCGGCAGTAATGCGCCGTAATTTTATACATGTATCAAAAAGTAGCTTATCTTTAATAAATGCCTATCACAGGTATTACTAAAAAGGTTCAACCTCATCAAAGATCTCACTGTAATCACTCTGCAATTTAGAGGGACAGGAAACTTGTATGCCTGATGCTTTGGCCTTAAGTTGCAGATTGGCATCATTGGTCAGCAGCATCATCTGATCAACTTCTTCTTCTAGCTGCAAACAACAGTTAACAATGCTATCATCGGCGTTATCCACTTCGATTATATGTCGTGACTCCTCCTGTGCTGATTGAGCTACAAGAACGAAAACGTTAGAAAAGTTAGAATACAGTCTGTATCATATAAATCTATGAGTTACCCTGTATATCCAAACTGTCGTCAAACTTGCTGTTCAGAAATTGTATGGCGCGTATGGCAGACTGGCGCAGTGTATTCGTTCCGTCGATTTGTCTGCTCTTAAGTCTGTCTAGTTCCTTGATAACAATGTACGGTAGGTAAAGCATACTGCCCTCAGTTCCTAATAGCAAACAAAAATTAGCCTCAACTTATTAACAAAATGCATGCACTTACCGTTCAGCTTCACTTTGGTTAGATCCTTTACAAAATTCAAATCGTGAATTAATGTATTTGTGTCTAGTACAAAATATAAACGATCCTGGCAATGGGGTGGTAGGTCCGTATCATCACTTCGTAGTAATGCTATGTCTTTTTCCTCTTCCATATCATCACAATCCATAGGTTCTACTTCATCTGTAGCTGGACATGCTGCTGGTTTCGGTGACTCTTTCAGGTGATTTGTACGTAAAGCATTACGGCCAACTAGACGTCGTTGCTGTCGTCTATTTTGTTGGCGTTGCACTTCCTTCAGCTGCTGCACCTGGCGCAAACTTAGCAACATTTTGTCACTGCCAGCTTTGAGAAAAAGAAACAACTTAGAGTATACCGCAGTCAGTTCGAATGTTTAAACTTACAGCTTATTTCAAGTTTTGGTTCCGGTTTAAAAGCGGATGTTTCAAATTGATTTAAAGTCATCGTCTCTGTTTGTAGTTGCATTTGTACTGGGGCTTGTTCACAGTCAACTTCATTGGATGTTGCCGAAGTATTTGAACATGAGGCACGAAATTTGGCCAGGCGTTCGTTAACTGGAAGTTAAAAAGAGCAGCTTAGTTATATATGTGACATGCGATAATTTAACGCTTACCGCTGGACTTGGTCGTTTTGGAGTTTAGTGTAGAGTCAATTAACGCTTTGGGTTTTTGCCAATTGTTTGTTTTGGGGGTTTGCAGCTTAATGGCAGTTGCACCAACAATTTCGTCCTCATATCGTTTAGATGTGGCTGCCAATTGTGATGTATGGTTCTGGGTTGTGGAACTAGTCAACTTGTTTTCCACATGGAAAAATTGTTTACATTGTTGCAGTACACCCTTTAACTGCGTTGTAGCCGAACATGCAAGTCTGGAGGTTAAGCTGCTGCTATTTTTTGGTTTTGTCGGTGAGTCGGAACATGCTAGTCTAGAGGCCGACCTAAGGTAACTTCTTGGTTTTGTAGGTGAGTCTGATCTTGCTAGTCTAGAGGCCGACCTGAGGTTATTGTTTAAACTTGTAGGTGATTCCGAACTTGCTAGTCTGGAGGCCGACCTGAGGTTATGGTTTGGTTTGGTGGCTGTGTCTTTATTTTGATTTGGACTCTTGAGATTGCTTTGCAGGCGCTTTAGACGATCCTGTGCTGATTGTTTAGCTTCGTTGGACGTTTATTAATTTACCAAATTAGAACTTACTTTACTTAATAATATCATTAATTGACTTACTGCGCCTTTTACATAAATCAAGACCCAGCTTATCATCGTAATCATTAGTTCCTACATCTTTACGTTCCATTTTTTAATTCATTCATTAGAACTAAACGAAAACAAGTATGTATAGTTATAGTAAAGGTTGCAAGTTGCAACAATATAAGCCAGTCTCCTTACCAAATTCAGCGTAGTAATAAAACTACACTATTCTATCCGCATACAAATTTTATAAAATAAGCTCCAATCAGACCAAACCATATGATATTTTAGTGTTTAGTATTGTAAAATCTTTGTTGTCATTTTTAGCACATGATTTGCTGTAACCATAGAAATCGATGTTATCGATAGCAGCGACTATTCATATCGCTGCAATCGACGTAGTGGGCCTGCAGCAACCGGTGTTTTTATATAGTACAATTACGTTGTGCAAGCTTTGCTGGCCGATCTATAGCTAACTTTTATTTAATTTTTTAAAATAATTCTTTAAAAAGTTTTTTAACCAACTAAAATGATCAAGGTAAGAAAAAGGTTCTAGGCTTATTCGCAATTAGGCCTACTCATACAATAAGGCGGTATCAATTCCTGGACCAGCCACAGGTACAAAGTCCAAATGGACTGATCTGTATCTGTGTGTGTATGCTTATTATGTACCTTGTACTATACAGCTAAGTTATTATCTAGTGTCATACGGCGGCGACCTCACCCGCAACATTCTAGTTATACAATAACAAATTTATATTTTATTATATTTGCAGAACGTCGTATCACTGGTCACTGGTGGAGCTTCTGGACTGGGTCGTGCCACAGTCGAGCGTTTGGCCAAACAAGGTGCCAGTGTTGTGCTTGCTGACTTGCCCTCATCCAAAGGCAATGAAGTAGCCAAAGAGCTGGGCGACAAGGTTGTATTTGTACCTTTGGATGTTACCTCGGAGAAGGATGTCGAGGCAGCTGTGCAAACGGCAAAGGATAAATTTGGACGTCTTGATCTAACTGTTAACTGTGCGGGCACAGCGGTTGCCGTTAAAACCTACAACTTCAACAAGAATGTTGCTCACAAGCTGGAAGACTTTCAGCGTGTCATTAATATCAACACTGTTGGCACATTCAATGTTATACGTCTATCGGCTGGATTAATGGGCACCAATACGCCCAACCAAGACGGACAGCGCGGTGTTATCATTAACACTGCCTCTGTAGCCGCTTTTGATGGTCAAATAGGTCAGGCCGCCTATTCAGCATCGAAGGCTGCAGTTGTGGGCATGACCTTGCCTATTGCACGTGATTTAAGCACACAGGGCATACGCATTTGCACGATTGCACCGGGTCTGTTTAATACTCCCATGTTGGCTGCGCTACCCGAAAAGGTGCGCACTTTCCTAGCCAAATCTATACCGTTTCCACAGCGTCTAGGCGAGCCCAGCGAGTATGCTCATCTGGTTCAAGCCATTTATGAGAATCCCTTGCTTAACGGTGAGGTTATACGTTTGGATGGCGCTCTGCGTATGATGCCTTAAGATGGAGCACTGTGTAACGCAAATGTACTCAAAAGTTTGCTGCATTTATGAGAGAGCTATCGGCTTATTTCTTGGATTTTCTGAACTTTCCGATATGTTAGTAATTAAGTTGAAAAGTTTTTAATATGCTGTCGTTTTTTGCAACTCTTTTTTTTTTGGCAATAAACCATTATGTATGAAAAAATAATTTTTAACAAGTACTGCTTTATTTTAATTTTACTCACCAGATTTAGATGTTCAAGTCTTTATATGCTGTCTATCGTTAATATTATTTTGGTTTGTTGAAATAGCACTGTGGCCAGCAATAAATTAAAAAAAATAATGCTCAATGCTGTCGTTTTTTGCAACTCTTTTTTTTTTGGCAATAAACCACTATGTACGAAAAAATAATTTTTAACAAGTACTGCTTTATTTCAATTTTTCTTGCCAGATTCAGATGCACAAGTCTTTATATGCTGTCTATCGTTAATATTATTTTGGTTTGTTGAATTAGCACTATGGCCAGCAATAAATTAAAAAAAAAAGTGCTCAAATGTAAAATTTTATTTTGTTGCAAACCACAATCTTTGAAATTTGACAATTTACGATAATTCTGTTGAATCGCTTGTAGCGCTTTTTTTGCAATATCGAATGTACTATCGAGCACAAATAATCGATACGCTCAATTCAACGATAGTTTTGAGCAACCCTATACAAAATACAAAATGCGAAATACATAACAAAAACTGTAATTCTTCCATTCGTGTCGCGGTCTCAGCTGTTGCTACAAAATATAAAACAGGACGTTCAGCAAAAAGTACAAAATAATACAAGTATATAAATGTTTGTGTAAAAAACAATTTCGTGTTAAGCCTAAAACGAACGCGTCTGCCCAACCAAAGTTATTGATATAGTTGTTTTTTTTTATAAATATTGTAGTTGCTGTTTTTATTTGTTTTATGCAGTTTCTGTTGCGCGTTACGACGAAGTTGCGCTGCTCGCACTAGCGTGGGCATATGCAATGTATGTATGCGTGTATGTATGTGCGTGGGTTGCTGCTGTGTGCTGTCTGTGCAAATTACAAAAAAAAGACGATATTAATAGAAAATATAACAACTTTTTATGGATAAATAATTGAGTGCCAGTAATATAGAGTTGAAGTTTTAATAACTAAATCACATGTGCGAGACAAAACACATGCATAGACATACATATGTATTTTTGTTAAATGCGTTTAGATGTACATAAATGCATTTCTCGACCCCCTACTTGTGTGCTGTGTGCGTGAGTGTATGCTGGGGGTGTGTGCCCGCCCGTGGCTGCTGCATTTGTTTTGTACCTAGTTTTATTTTTTTTTTGTTTTAAGTGCTAAAGTTTATCAGTCTAAATGACTCAAGTCACTTCAAAGCGACTATCTCTATGTGTTTCGTGCTATTTGTATTGCACGCCTAATTAATTACATTTACATTAAATGGTTTAACAAAAAAAAAAAAAAAAATTAACAAGTGCAAAAAAAAAACAAAGGCATTAAATTCGTATATATACACATGAAATGCTTATATATACCATATGTAATACATACCATGTATACACGCTATATATTGTATATATACATATATATTTTGCGACGCAATTGAAAAGACATCGAAGGCCAAACAACTTTGCTGTTTTTTTTTTGTTAGTTTTGTTATTATCACAACTTCATGCGCTCTCGCAAACGCTCAGCTCACTCTCTTTTTTTGCTCTCTCCCTATTGCGCTGTCGCAATTTTGTTGTTGTTTTCTTTTTGTTCTAACACGCACTCTACGCACATTTTGTAACGCTGCCGGCGCTCCCGCGTTGTTGCTGGTTCTCACGGTCCAACATGCCCGGTTGGACCTGCGTGTGTTGAAAAAACATTTTCATACCATCTTTTTCCACATGGCCAGTAGTTGTCCTCTCGCAGTTTAGTTTTTAAATTTAAGCTTCATAACGTTTAAAAAACGTTTTTTGGCAGCGCTTATTTTGAATTGGCATAAATCGTTTCTATAAGTTATTGTTTTTATCGCTGACATTCCTATTTATATTGCTGTTTTTGCCAGAACTATTCGAATTATTTGCACTATTCGTTTGCACATGCGCGTATGGCAAACTAATTTCCTTGCTTTTTTCCATATTTACTCCCAAAATTGAGCAGCACGTGTTTTTATCAGCTTATTATGTTAATTTAAGCTACAGCTGTGCAGCTGCGCTTATCCATACTGCTCCGAAATCTTGAAATGCACAGCTTGCCATAAGCATCAAAGTCACATTTAATATTTAAAGCCGTAAAACGCTTACTCTAGCAAATTTAGTGTATTAGTTGCCTTATGTTCACAAAAAATTTAAGATCTTTACTAAATATATGTATGTTTTATGAAAATTTTGGTTCCACTTCATAACACCCTTATACAGCTGTTATTTGTTGCTTTAACAACGACTTGATAGTATCATCATAGTCACATTTTATTTCTAAAGCCGCAAAATGTTAACACTACCAAATTTAGTTAATTATGTGCTTTATGCTCACAAAAATTTAAAATCATGAAAATTTTTGTTGTCAGTTCTGCAGCGATTAAGTTTCATCTCTTACGTTCATAAAAGCCTTATACAGTTGCTATTTGTTGCTTTAAAACTGATTTCATATGATATGATACTAAAGAGAGTAATTCAAGCTCTCCATTGTTTTTTTTTTTAGTTGCCTACATTTGCGCAGTCGTCATTAGATTGAGCGTACCTAGTGCTAAGCAAACATGTTGCAATCATTAGGTTTCTTTTTTGCCTTAGTAGTTTTTTATCAGTTTTTTTTTGTAACTGAAAGTTTATATTTCTATAGAATGCTATCATTTTTATTCTATGTAAATACATATGTATATATAAGTACGCTGCAGTGCTCACAAAATAATAAACCAAGTTGGTTTTTGATTTTTTTTAAACGTTTTCAAAACGAAAACCCTTTGAGGTCTATAAAAGCTAGCTACTAGCATGATAAAATATATAAATTTAACAAAAGTTGACGCCCTTTCAAAATTTAATGTTTCTACGAAGTATATTTTTGTACAAGCTAATTATGCCTAAAAATACGTTAAATTTAAATATAGAGTCGTTCTGTATACAGTGAACTAATTATTGCAAGGCCTGTTCGTAATACCAAGGCTATTCACTATAACAAGATTGTCATTTTTTTGTTTAAAACTAATTTTATTTGTTAAAAATTAAAATTTTTGCAAGATATTATTGGCATGTAGGAAAATGAAAAGGTAAACAAAACAAGCAATAACATCAAGAAACAGCTGCTACAATTAAGGGGAATACCCGCTTTCGTTTCTGTTACCTTTTTGTGTTTTTTTCGTTTGTTTCTGCTTGGAAATGCTTTCAAAATTTGGTTCACTATTTAGAGGTTTTCGATTGTTCACCGCTTTCTTTTCTGATTCCTTTTTATGTTTTTTTCGATGGTTTCTGCTTGGAAATGCTGCCAAAATTTGGTTCACTATTTAGAGGTATTCGATTGTTTCCTAAATAGATAAATCCTAACTCTATTTAAAAATTGAGGTGCTCACTATACCGAGTGCTCACTATATCCAACCACAACTGTATTAGTTAAAAAGTGGTCTAAAACCACTTTGTTAAAGTT
The DNA here is from genome assembly GCA_037043745.1 of Chymomyza amoena. Classification (NCBI taxonomy): domain Eukaryota; kingdom Metazoa; phylum Arthropoda; class Insecta; order Diptera; family Drosophilidae; genus Chymomyza; species Chymomyza amoena. The sequence continues at coordinate 15,946 of JBAMAX010001264.1, forward strand.
TTATCTTTTTCAAGTAAATTTACGCCACGTTGTTCCGCAGAATCCTACTGGGTGCTTTATGCCCACTTTTTTTTAGCGTTTTCAAAACGGAAACCCTTTGAGCACTACAAAAGCTAGCTTATAGCATGATAAAAATATAAATTAAACAAATTTTGATGCCCTTTCAAAATTTAATGTTTCCACAAAGTATATTTTTTTACAAGCTAACGATACCTAAAAATACGTTAAATTTAAATATACGTATACGTATTAGGTATAAAATTGTGTAAAACCAATTTTATCTGCCTAAAGTAAATTTGCGCAATGTTGTTCCGCAGAATTCCACCGGGTGCTTTATCCCCACCCACATACTTACATTGTATATGTATCTAAGCACATAGTATTAGTATGCGTGTTAAAAAGTTTGGTCTATGAAAAGCGTAAACAAATGTGTGCATATTGTTGTTATTCATACTAGATTTAACAAAAGGCGATGTCTCTCAGAGGCGTGATATATACCTAAAGAAAGTCGCAATAAACTCTTTTAGATAGTACGTAATTGAAAACATTTTCTTTGTTGTGATTGCGATTTTCATCAGATGTTGTGACTTTTATTTTTGTGTTCGTTTGAGAAAATTGCACGACGAAGTCGACGTGCCCTCTAATATGGATTTCTTGTTTTTCAAAATATATTCTCTATATGTACATTAAATGTATTTTACATATTCGGACAATAACTACAACGCAGCAGCTTTATGTACTACATTCATCCATATATATGCGCTTGTATTGGTGATGTTTTGCTCGAGAACGCTTTTCTTTTTGGACATTTGCAATTTTTGGTAAAATGCCATAATTTTATTTTCATACTGCAAATAAATCTACGCAGCAGCACGGTGTCATTTTTTTATTATTATTATTATTGTGAATTGCGTGCTAAAAGTGTTGCCAAACAATATTATTTGTAATTAACACATAAAAACAACAAAACAAAGCAGCTGATCAATAACGTGGGCTGGCGGACCGGACGCATGCAATAGTGTTATCGATAACGAATTTTTAATCCATGTTATCTAGGAAGCAGATATTTTGAATCAAAACTATCCAGTAATCAATAAAAATTAGTTGAAACGCATTTAAACGACACACGCATACGAGTAAAATACAAAATGATTAGACTACCAAGACCGTCGCGGTCAATACTACAATGTGGAATGGCAGCCCTGGCCACAGTGCTACTAATGTCCTGGTGAGTATTTATTAACTTTTAAGCAGCAAAAACAAGAGTTTTTAAACCCTGTACCGTATGGTACAAAGGGTATATTAAAATGTATGTAACATATAGAAGAAAGCACCCCAAAGTTATCTAAAATATGATCAGGGTGTATAGAGAAGTCGATATGCCCATGTCCGTTTGAACACCTAGATCTCAAAGATAGTAACAGCTAGAGTAACCAAACTTTCACATTAGATCGCATATTATTCCATAGGAGAGAAGTTTATTTTATTTTTTTGATATCGGGTTTAAATTATATAGCTCCCATATGGCTGTTTGAGACGACCTCGACAAAAAAAAATGTTTTAGTTGGATAATTCGTTTGTTCATGAAGATATCATAAAAATTTGGTATTCAAAAGTTTTTTATAGTTCCCAAGCACTGTACTAAATTTGATAAAAAACGATTGACTATATCATATAGCTCCCATAGGATCGGCCAAAATAACTTTTTTAAATCAAAATTCGCTATATTTCGTTTTTTAATAAACATATCGTAACCTGATGGCATTTGGAAATTTTTTAGAGCACTTAAGCAATGTGCCAAATTAGAACAAAATCGGTTGACTATATCATATAGCTCCCATGGGGCCGATCTTCCAAAAAATCGATTTTTAAACAAAACTTTTTGTGTTTCGTTTGTTTGTTAAGATATTGGGACCAAATTTGGTATTCGTAAGTTCTTTATAGTTTCTTAGGATTCTAAATTTAATCAAAAGCGGTTGACTATATCATATAGCTACCATAGAACCAATCGGTCAAAAAACAAAAAATGCTTAAAAATTCTTCTGTTTTTGGTTTTTTGTGAAGAAACCGGATTTTATTGCAAGCTAGTGGTACAGGGTATCCCAAAGTCGTCCGCGCCCGACTTTATGTACGCCATTTTTAGCTATAAATGAGTCAACAAAAATTACACAGTAGAGTTGAGCCTCAAACTCTTCCGGGTTTTTCGAGTGACTGAATAAAATGATATCCTTCCATAAAAAAGTGACTGAATAAAATGATATCTTTCCATAAAAAAGTACTTTTGTAAAATCGTATCGAAATTAAGGAGTAGTTCCAGAGTTTAATTGATAAGGCCTCTCACCTGACTTATTCATGAAAAAAAAAGTAATTTGTCAGCTAGATAGTAAAGCCCACTAGCCTTCTATAACTTAAAGCATATCAGCAAATTATTTATTTAATTCTATAATTTCAAGGAAGCCAATGTTGCCATTCCAAAAGATTCAGATATCACATACACAGCATTTCTATACGTACATACGTACTGAAAAGCGCTTTGAAATATTTTTGAACTTTAAAATGAACGTGCAAGACCAACTAACAAGATCTAAATTGGGTCAGATCACATTTGGTGACAGACGCCCCTCCAATCCCCCAAGCGCGCAAGTGTAAAGGAATCACATATGTATGTATGTTTAAGTATAAAAACAAAAATAAATGTGAAGAACCGGCACAACGGCCAACGACGAAAAACTGCGACAACGTTGATGAGCAGCACCAACAACGACCAAGTCCAAATCGACACACCGCGCTTACGTCGCGTGGCCAATTGAAAAAGTTGCAATGTTTTATTTTAAGACTATGTACATACATACAGTGTAGGTATATAGGACTTTAGCTATACGTTCGCACATATATATGTATACTGTAAAACAGTGGCGTATATAAAGGGGTGAATGCCTTAGTATTATATTCCATTCCATATATTTATTATGAGCTTTATTGTCAAAAAGAAAAAAGTAAAAAAATGTCTTTAATTTTAAATATTTTCTTGCTGGAATTCACTTCGATTGCATTCCAAAAAAATTGCGTTTTAAAGACAAAGAAAGTTGATAAGCTATACTCAAAACTTTAGTTTTTTTTTCGTTTCTTAAATTTCTCTTCTTGTTTCCTGGTGGGGCCATCAAGCGTTCAAATAGCAAATAATTGAATTGCCCTTTGATTTTGTTGCTAATTATTGTTTCATTTAATATGTAAATTTATTAAAAATTTACTCCAGCCCTTTTGTAATCTATAAACATTTTTAAGGCCCTTAAACCTCTCTATATATGCCACTACTGTAAATACATATATATTTCTGTACGTGCTTACACCTTCAGTTTTGGCTGGCCCCACTATTAAAGAACAACGCGCTTTCATGTGTGCTGGCGGGCGCTGGCTTGCTTGTTGGCCGCTTTTTTGAATTTTTTATATAAAAATGTCATTCCATGCCAGCAGCACACCCCTCGGGGACGGGCTCGCCCCATATAGCGCGCGCCTTTTACATTTTTTTGTATGGCGCAATTAACCAAAAGAGAAAAACACATAAATTTAAAGAAAATAACAACAATAAAATGTACGCAGCTTCCTGGCGCGCCCATTACAGCAAATTTCACCATGTATATATTTCAATATTCAATATACATTTATTAATTTCATCATACATCAAGAGTTTCTGCTCAGGTTTCTTCTATACTGAAGATTGAGCAATTATGTGCTATGTAAACACAGCATAACTTTCAAGTGTGAACGCTGCATAAGTGATCGATCCAGTGCTGTGTTATTTGCCCTTATCAAACTTAAAGGTTGTTTATCGTGCAGCATGCCAAAAATTTATCGAGAGCAATTTTTATCGTGACTAAACAACAAAAAAGAACACAGCAATTGCTTATATGAACAGCTGTTGCGCGCTCGCTGCGCATCATCAGCTGTTGTTGACTAAAACTAGTTTTGTTGTTGCTCAACAAACTGTGAATTTGCATACTACTACTAATACTACTATGTGCGAATGTATGTGTAACAACAAACACAAACAACACCAAGTACAAAGTGCGAATAAACTGCGAAAGGCAAACGGCATGATAATTAATTAGACAGTTCTTTAAGCAAAAAAACAAAAAAAAAACAAGCCAAAGTAAATACAATTTCATAGGCAATAGATTGCTTGAACTAAGTTTCAAGCGCCGAATTTGAAATACTCTTAAGAACTGTCTATTTTATATGCATACAAATTAAGCTATTTCCTGTTTGGCTAGTGTAGGCTTGTTTTAGTACTAAATTGTTTCTTTGGGATATCTGTCCTTAATAGCAACAGACTTGGAGTCTTATGGCTTAAGAGCCACACAAGCTTTGAACTTATAATCCGTATCCTTATGATTTATGCACTTAGTTGTTACGTTATTCGTATTTTCCATATTTTGACGCCACTACGCCAAAAACATTTCCACTTTTTAATTTGTAAACAACAACTAAATGCTGTGTCATTCTATATTCAACATTACTCATTAAATATTTTAATATATATCTAACAATTTTATTGCGCATTTGTCTGTGTTGTCAAATCTATAGACTAATCAAAATCTCAACCAAAAAGTTCCACAACTTTCCAAGAATCCTCTTATCATGGAACCGAACCGTCTTATCGATATCCCACTTAGACTAAGAAGTCGATTACTTACTTTTCGATTGATTGCATACACTCTTTGCACAAAAATATATTCCCACGACATTTTTTTTTATCGCGAACTAAATAAATGCACAAACTTTTATTTTATCTATTTAGGTCATGGGCTATTTTTTATGATTACACCAAAATAGCGCTATGCTAAATATTTTGTGATTCCAGCGCTGCTTTATTAGCTGGCTTCAAATCCATTGATAAGCTTATAATACTACAAATTGTAGAGTATACATAGATAAGAGCCAAAGCAAACACATTCCATAAGCAAAATAACGCTAAAGATCATCATCATAATACAATGTATTATAGACTCGTATATGCCCAGCTGTCTGTCGATAGTATGTAGTTTGACCAGGTTTGCAAACCCGTAAAAAAATATTCGGCAGCCAAAACAACAAGCAGTTGCTTCCTGCTAGAACATGTTTCCATCATGCCCAAAAAGTATGGCGGGCAAATATATAGACATAGGTATCTAATTATGATCAAACTTCTAAAAATCGATTTGGTTATGTAGTTAGTTTCTCGGGGGGCATTGATCGTGCTCAAGTCACAGTTAAGTTCTAACCTTCACATAAAACAGTACTGTTTCTTCTTCAGGCTAAAACTTTTAAAGCCCACCACCACCACTAACTAAGTCAACTTTTGTGTTCACAGGGTGCGTCCATTGGGTGTACTATTCCTGGGCTTACTCAGCTATTGGCTCTATTGTACACGCTGCAGTTTTCGCATTGTTTTAACGCCCGAGCTGCGTAACAGATACGACTACGAGCTACAACGTATTATTGACTGGAGACGCAATTCACCGACCATGTTCTGCCTGGTAAGCAGCGGTTGTTTGGGCACTTTGGCCATACTAGGACATCTTATGTCGGGCTCAACTTTGGTGCTTACATTGTTGGTGCTCTCCGCTTTGCTGTCGACGAAATACAATTTCAAGCTGCTTACCATTGAGCACAAAGGTGAGTTTTATCAGGTTTGGGCTGTGTACTCAATTAAACTGCTGTTTTCTCTATCCTGCAGATTTTAACTGGTCCGAGAAACTTAATTGCAATAATACCGAAGCCGAACTAGATGATGAGTTTATGCCCGATGTTAACGAATCGAATTTATTTGTGCTGGAGCGTGCCAGCGATGTAGCTACTATAAGCTCACCCACCGATGCCGATGCTGATGAGGACGATGAGGAACGCAGCGATGATATACCCTCAGAATTGCTTATACCGGATATACCAGAAATCGATGAGCACTCTACAGATGAGGATGATGAGCTAGTGCCCTTGGCGCGCAAAGAAAAATCAGCGACAGCCGCGGTTGTTAGCCTTGCGTATGAGCAGCAAAACAGGCAAGAGGCTAATGCCATAGAGTTTCGTAAGGGTCACTTTAAACGCGACTCCTCGTTGTCTACCACCTCGTCATCATCGGAGGAAAGTTTGTCTAAAGGTTTGCAATTTCCCGATCATACCAGCGTTGATGCAGCTGGCGCTCCACTGCGTCAGCTTACGGAAGCACCAAATGATGCCGCCAGCGATCTAGTAGCTCTGGCCGTCAAAACACAAACACAGGCTATGCTGGCTAACGGCAGCCGGCTGTTGCCCAGCTTGGTAACTGGCTTTGTGCAATGGGGCAACTTTGGAGCTGCTGCACCTGTTGCTGATACTGTTGCTAGCACAGCTGGCGGCGAGGTGGCTATAATCGATACCATTGATGCAAGTGTGCAGCCAAAACAACAGCAGCAGCGGCGCATTGTTACCGCATTGGACTCATCCGATGAGAGTGACTTTGAAATACTCGAAACCGATGACTTCAAGTAAGAGGTAGTTGTTGGTATTGTGGAAAAAAAAAGCAAAGAGTCGAAAGGCCCCAACCACGCCCCGCGTGTATTCGAACGTACTATAAACTATAAATTTTCAACATACAAACTACATACATATATACAAGCATACATACATACATACGTAAATAATAGACCAGCAAAGAAAGTGGTAACCAAATAGGTAAGCGAAAGGGTAATGCAAGAAGTATACATATATGCAATAATACGTACATGTCATAGGAAATCGGGATAGTCGAAAAATAATATATATAGGATATAATTCGTAAATATATTTTAAGTGCGTTTGCATTTCTCAGTATATTTAAGAAATTCGAAATTCGACGCAACGTTTCGAAATCGCTTAAATAAAAAATTTCTGAGCAGGGAACCGCAAATTTTGCTTTTATATTTTGTAAAAATTTAATGCTACTTTTCGACTAACCATGTTTAAGAAAAAAATAATTGGGTTTTAAGTTTAAAGTTTTTAAATGAATTCTACTTTTTTTTTAGACCAAAAATAAAACAATTCAATTTTATATTAAGTTTAAAGCGTATTTTTAAAGCATCATTTATTTGATTCGGTTTATTTTTTTTATTGTTGCAATAAGGCATATAGGTACGTTTTTTTTTTATTTTATATATAGTCGTTTATTTACTTTTATATAATATTAATAGTTTTAACGTGTTAGTTGTAACGTTCCCTGATACTGAGTAAAGGCATTTTTAAAGTTACCCTATCGCTTACCGCTTACCTAATAATGCTTAGAAAACATTCTAAAATTCAGCTAGCTTTGGTTTTTGAGGGTTTAGTTTTTGTTTTTTTGTTTCCGATAGAATATATGTCTGCTGCAAGCCATATAAACGTACTACTTATATTCTCAAAAATGTGGCAATTATATTATAGATGTAACTATTTTATATTTGTACTATGTGGTTCTGTTGTGCCGCTCAGGTCAGTTGAAGGGTTTTACTTTACGAATTGACGAATTGAGTTCAACTTATTAGTTACGCTTATGCCATTATTTGTTTAAGGGCCTACCAAATACATATTGTGAATATATTGCTGTTGTCAATTCGAAAATCGTCAATAGGCCTCGCCTCTCGCCGCTCTGTAATATCTTTTGGGTTTCTTTATAATTTATTTTAGCTTTTAAATATGTGCGTGTATGTATGTTTGTATGTAGCTCATTTTTGTGCTTGTAAATTTTCTTCGGAGCAGCGGTTTAGTTACTAAAGACGCTATTTACATTTGAGTTCTGCACTTAGATACGTTCTTTAAATCTATATGCATAAAATTAAATTTAAAACAAACAAAAAAAAAATATTAAGAACAACAGTATGCAACATGTACATATAGTTATATACATATATACTTAATATATATATACAATACATACATTAATGTCTATGCTACTTAATCAGAGAAGATACAAAAATTATAAAAGTATACACAGTTGAAAAGAAACCCTAAACCGAGAGCAACAGCAATATGAAAGCAAGAAAATTAAATGTTAGTTACTTAAAACTCAAGAAATAACAAGCTTGGATGGAACGGTTATGGTAAAGCTGCTAAGGATATACCTTGGTGCTGTACTACGTCGTGATGTGAGACACGCCAAAAGTTAGCGTTTTACGCGCGACTTTTGTCGCTTTTGTGCGTTGAGAAGAAAATAAAGCATGCTCTATGCTTTTCTTTTTTTTTCTATATAATTTAAGTTTTAATTTAATTTGCGAAAACAAAACTAAATGTGATTTTATAAAACAAAAGAAACTAAAATAAAAATCAAAAAGACCTCCAATAAAATGTTGATTAACCAAAAAGTTCTCCCTTTGTCAACTATGCACAGTGGTCGTCTCCTCAGTTTTTAGTTTGGTATTATCTGGTACTATGGAGTTGTCTGTGCTTATATTGTTGTTCATTGTGGTATTCTCTTTTGCCGCTGTTATTGCCTTTTTGCCCTTGCTATCCTTTGCAATTGCGCCCTTACGTGGCGGTATAGTATCCAATATAGCCTGCATCCAGTTCTGACCATTGGCCACACGGGAAAGTATCTCAAAGACTGCAAAGATAAATAACAAAAAGTAGCAGTTAGTACTAATCATGTATGCAAGATATTTTAGCATTCGCTATTCTGTTGCTGATGATATTTATCATAATGATAAATGATCTTCTGCAGCATACAATTGCGGAGCGTTTCCGTGGTACAAAAAAACATGAAAATTAATTGAATTTGAATAAAATCAGCGTTTCGATTAGCAAACCTGTCCAGCTAAATATTAGTTAAGAGAGTGGTTAAAAAGCAAATGAATTAAAAGCAATGTTAGTGTGCCCAGTCCAGTGAAGCTTAATATCCTAGTAGCGCATTATATCTGTTCAATAATTTTTTTTGCTTAATAAATACCATGAAAAGTTGTCAGCACAGATCGAGTCTTCATGTCCACATGCTCGCTAAGTGGCAGTCGAGCCGTAGTCAATCCAGCGTTGATGGCGCGTGTATGTGCCAAGCCCTTAAAGTGATTGTGATCTACAAGGCCACCAATGACATATGTGTAGCCAGGTCGCAGCGTGTCTAAGATTGTATCCGATTCGCAGGTTAAATAAACCAACTTGCTCTTGTCAAAGACTTCGGTGTGCGAGCGATCAAAGTGATATTCCACATGCCAGTTCTCCCAACCGTCGTTTTTCTTAAACATATTGTGTATATGTCCATTTTGTTTGATGCCGGTAAAATGCAGCTTGCTGGGCTGCTCCGAACGTCTATTTATGGTATATATGCGTAGGCACTGTTTGATACACTTGGCTATGTCACGCTCCTGCATTAAATTGTCAAAGTCCAGATCTATGGCCACAGAGAGCGCCTCTGTGTTAATGCAATTTTCGCGACGCTTTAACTCCTTGCGTGAGGGACCAACACGTAAGGGTAAACCCAGCTGCTTGGCTTGTTGACGTTTTTGTTTCTTGCGTTCGCGTTCCTTGGCGCGACGCTGCTTACGTATTTCTATGTATTCCGCATATTTTTTTTGTTTTTTCACCTGGTTTTTGCTTAGTGGTGTGCCTGCCGTAAAACCCGGTGCAGAGTTCAGTGTAAGTGCGGCATCTGCTTCCAAGTGATCCGTGTCCATGCTCAAATCAACTTAAGCAGCTGCAGCTAGAGCCTGTGGCTGGCGCGAGTTGCCAACGACAACAAAATACACGTGTTGCCGTAGCTGCAGTCAGCTGTTATGTTTGCCAACATATGGCAACGCCAGACAGTTTTTGCCAAATTTTCTGGCTATGTTGTGCGCCGGTTTTATGCTCGTTTGCAGACGCAACAAAGTGAAAACATCAGATAATAAAAACAAATATACACAAAGTGTGCTATTAGAAGCAGTATAAAAACACAATAGTATCATACATTTCATCAGCTAAACTTCAAACATTAGTTTAACCTGTCGTTTCAAAGTGTTTATACAATAAAATTGTGGAGCAGAGCAGTGTCCTGCATTAAATTAAGTTCGTTTTTATTAGCCATGGCAGCGGCTTCATTATTAATCCGTTTGCGCCCGGCCGGACAACTGCGCTTTTTAAATCTTAGTTCTCAGTTCAACAAGTCCAGATGTTTTAGCAGCGTTTTTGCGTTGACCAGTGGCCGCGTCGAGCCTCGTAACAATAGTTATGCCAACACATCGTTGTGTGTGCTGCCATGTCCAATTGCACCGCAGTACCGGAATTATGCACGTATTAGCACCAAATCACCAGCACAATGTGCCAATAAGACGGAAACTAAGGCCAATTCCACAGCAGCTGCGGATCTATTTGGCGATGCAGCCAATAAAGGCCTATTTGCCAAATTTAAGCACATGTACAAACAGTATTGGTATGTGCTCATACCAGTGCATGTGGTTACTTCATTAGGCTGGTTTGGCGGTTTCTATTATCTATCCAAGAGGTAAGTGACATAGCATCACGTTTGCATTCTTTGCTTATTTGTTTGTTTCTTTTGCTTACAGCGGCGTTGATGTTCCGTCTTTGTTGCAGTACGTGCATCTGAGTGAGACCATTATTGAGAAGGTGCAAGGCTCGGATATGGGTCACTACGCTATTGCATATTTGTGCTATAAGGTGACTACACCACTTCGCTATGCCGTGACATTGGGTAAATATTTTCTAAGACTTGCCTGCTTTGAAATGTGTCACTCATAGAGTTCTTTCCTAAACAGGCGGCACAACATTGTCTATAAAGTACCTAGTCCAGGCGGGCCACATTAAACCAATGCCGTCTAAGCGTCAACTGATTAAAATGTATGAGGACCAGAAGGCTACACGCTCCAGTGCCAAGGCAGGCCGCACTGAGAAGGATGACACTTCTCAACCCCCGAATTCTAAATGATTGCTAGTGTCTGGCGCTGCCATCAAAGCTGGTGGAGTGCGCTGCCGCTGTTACCACTACACATGAACTCTGTTGATTGCAAGCGGCATTTGGTTTATCTGTTTTATCGTTTTTGTTAAACTATTGTTCGCCGCTATGCAGGCGTCGTCTTCGCAGCTGGGACTTTATATTTTTTTAAAAACCAATTTTTCGATCCAGCAAACGACGCCACCAGAAACATTAATATATATTGTATTGTAAATTTATACTTGCATTAATGCATGTTCGTAGGATATTTTGTAAGATTTTAAAGCTGAAACAAGTGTTGCGCATGCTACATGTATCAACCAAACACACACAAGAGCGGGCGCTAGCAGCCATTAAAATATACAATATATTAGTTAGATTCTTGTGTTTTTCATGAACCCCTTTAATGTATGTGATTATATTTATTTTAACACTCTGACAAAGCATTTGATGCTATGAGATGAGCAACTGTGCATCCTATTAACGAGAAGGAGAGGAAAAGTCAACGAACAAGATGTTTTTATTTAAAAGATTTTCTTGAAAAGAACTTTGAAGAACTACCGCCATTTGTGTTGGTGAATGCCGCCTTTGTATTACTGCTCGCGGAAGTGACAAAATTTTCAACGATCGTTCATCTAAGAATGTGTTTCAGAATTAGTTACTCTCTGTAGTGCAAAAGAGAAAACAAAAAAAAAGCTTGAATATAATTATAATTGATGTTTCATATAAAACCAGTTAAACTATAAGAAAATAAAATTTGAAATGTAAAAGTATTAAAATTGTTTTACTTTTGATTTTTAATTTAAGCACCGTTGTTTTTTTAATCTTATTTTATAGTGAAATCTCATACGATGAAAAAACTCCCAACTCACTTAGGCCAAGGATAGGCCCTTTGTGATACCGCTTCACCACATTTCCCCACTTGATAGGTCCCCTACGAAAGTTAAGGAAGCCATCCGGCTGCTTGAATGAACCTTAAAAGGCATTTTGGACTCTGTTCAGAGAGCTGAGATAGGTCATTTAGAAAATGTGACTGTAGGAACCTAAATCTTTTTCTGCCCAGTCTTGGGCAGTGACAGAAAAAGTGTTCCACCGTCTCTAGCTCCTCTTCATCGCCACAGCTTCTACAGAAGTCGTGGTTGGAAGCATTCAAACGGGATGCGTGTTTTCGGAACGGAAATAAGTTACAACATTCCTTTCGCGATGTCGAAGCTAATTTGACATTCGAATAAATCGGTAATCACACAGTAATCGGCGCTCTTATCGATATCTATCAGTGATGGAAATCGGCCATCGCTAATATTTATAAAAAATTTAAGCAATGAATGCAACGGAAATTTCGATTCAGTTAGTTTTTTTTTGATTCTCCTACATACATTGTGGGTAATTTTTTACTATATGTTGGTTCACACAGCTTTAGTAAACAAGACAAGTTTACTTATTTACGGTTTTCCTATATGAGTCGGCATAAAATGTTATTACGGCATGTTGTTGTTTTTAAGAACATTATTTTTATTCAAGAAGAACTTTGTTATTTATGCAGTTTCTGCGAAAACAATAGGTACATTAATGTAATTTACAAATTCCCATTTGTGTAGGTTAATTGGAAAACAAAAATTTTACTGTGCCCACTCTTACGCTCGTTCGTAAAAAATTATATACGCACTGGATGAAACAAGATAATTTTCGGACAAAGAATCACTGACACTGCAATAAAGTTAATATTAATTAAAAGCACATAATTAAGTCTAAAAAAAAAATCGAAGTCTGTGAGTTTTCGAATATGCCGCATGGCAACATGTTAGGCTGAACTCGGAATATCCAAAAATGTCACCGACTTTTAGGTGCTATATACATATTATCATTGAACTCATGCCATTTACGCGACACTGGATGTTTACAGAGTGCCACATAATGCCCGCCAGAAGTTGAGCCTGTGGAAAAAACGGTTTTACTTCAAATTTTACCTTTCGAAGCTGCACTTACCCATATGGTTGGATATTGCATATAACGAATATGGGACATTTGAAGAACGGTTGGCCGCATAGGAGGCCATATTAAGCCCACGATCTGCTGTTGGAAACTCTACGACATTCGTTAGCTTGCTCCAGCGTGTCTCTGAAAAACGTTTTAAATCTGAAACAAATAGTATACCAATTTATTTACCCAATCAATTAAACAGATGCATCTTGCAGCTCACTTACGTATAACTAAGTATTTGGGAAAACGCTGAATAGTAAAAAATTTGGTACATTTTCGACGCGTCTTGCACTTGGAACACGTGGGCATATTGTCACCGTCCAATACTTCCTCACGTATGAATAGATCAAGGCATGCTTCCAGCTTGCAGCGTGAGGAAGATGGTAATGGCACGCTTAGATCCCAGAAGGGATCAAAGGTAACGCTAGTATTGCCGCAAGTTGTACATTTAAGTGTGCTCTTTAGCTGGCCCACAAAGAGATCGCGTATAAGTGAATTTTCATGTCTCGAGTACCACTCCCACGTCAGATCGGCCTTTTTATTGTCACTGCAATGAGTAAATAATGCTTTTGAAAAGTGCTAAAACAAATTATAAGTGCCCACCTGAGATGATCATCAATATTAAGCGTTTCGCCCTTGAAACTTGAATTCAGAGCTGAATGTAACGAGTCCAAAAAGAAACGCAAAAACTCCTGTGCATCTTGCTGACCATAGCCACTGAACATGCGATGCTTAGAGGAAAAGGCTCTTTTTAGATCCATGGGCGTAACACTGCGCGCATTGCCAGTCCACATTTCCTGTATAAGTTTTGCAAATTCTGTAGCCAAGTAATTACTCAGAAAAATATAAAATATATTGGGGAAATGTTTTCTTTGTTTTCAAAATACAAACCGTCTAATATGCGTTGATCCTTGGAAGAGCTCGAGGAGCTTGTTTTAGGATAGGCGCGCAAATAACGTGTCAACTCCTGCGTGTGGCTTAGGCATTGTAACACCGAGTTCATAAAACAAGTGTTACCAATGTTCCGCAGACCACACAGACCTGTATTAATTATAATTGTTAAATTACAAAATTGCATTTAATACGTAGCTATAGCATAGACTACCCAATGAGGTCGAATTAGAGCCCAGCATAAGTGCTTTTAACTAATTTTCAAATAATACTTTTGACTTAAATTTAAAAGCACCATACGCACTGGGGCACAGAATGGATTGTAAGGGAATCAAATGACAGCCCACGTTCAGGACAAAAAAAAAAAAAATAATAATAAGTAAACTATCAGGGGTGCCACAGAAAACCAATTCGATTTCAATTCCAATTCTTGGTGCCACATACATGGCTAACAAGGGTTTTAAAAAACCAATTCGATTCAATTTCGATACAATTCCAATTCTTGGTGCCACATACATGACAATGAGCGGTTTTAAAACCGTTGTTAGCCATGTCTGTGGCACCAAGAATTGCAATTGCATCGAAATTGAATCGAATTGGTTTTCTGTGGCACCCCTGTATTTAATTCATTTATTTTAATTTCTTCTAAGCAGACTTTTTACTGAACTAAATGTAGTCCCAATCCATACACAATGCGACTTGAACCTATTCGATACCGGAATATAAATAGAAATTGACATGTCGGCGCGCTTATCGATACCACTCAGATGTGGATTAATCGATGACAACAAAATTTACAGCCTATTTCAAAAGGTGCTAGGATCTTAATTAATATGCTAAACAGTTATACAAAAAAAGGCTATTTGTTAATATAGATTAATATATACATATGTATATATATGAGATATATAGATTATAACATCTATACTTTTAATAAATTTAATTCTACACTCTGCACTTTAAGGCGCTTGCTTAGAAGATATGGTACACATAAATAAATATTCATTGGCGTACAAAGTTGTTCTGCAGCTGGTACATTTTTTTTTTCCAGTTTTTTGGTTGGCGAGAGAAGTATATGCGTCGTTATGGATCACAACATCAGGGCACGCCGCTTACACCAACTTGTGTAAGAATTAAGTTATTTTGCGATTTTTAGTAATTTTGTGTAAGTAGTAATTGGTAAATTTATGCAATTCTACGTAGCATTTGTATGAGTTGCAAATTCCAATTGCTTTTACATAGCTATTTGGGTTGCACATTGTTCTGCGACCTCTCTTACGCACGCTCGTAAAAGAGTACATAAGCATTGGCAGTCACAAGTTGGTTTTCGGACGAGAGCTCGCTGATCCTGCAAAAGAGGCACGGCATTAGTTGAAACCTCAAAATAGCGTAATAAGTTTACGAGCGACATACTTGCTGTCGTTATACTCCTGCCATTTACGTGACACTGGATGTTTACACTGGGCCACATAGTGACCGCCAGTTGTTGTGCCTGCGAAGAAAAAGTAAATATTTGAACAGGAAATTGAAACTTTAAAAGTTCCACTCACCCGTATGGTTGCAAATCGCATATAGTGAGTAATCCACGTTAGAATTATGATTCGCCCCATAGGAGCCCATATTAAGCCCACGATCTGCTGTTGGAAACTCCACGACATTCGTTAGCTTGCCGCCGCGCGTCTCTGAAAAACGTTTTAAATCTAAAGCAAAGAGTACATCAATTAACAAAACCAAACTATTTACAACTTTCAGCACTTACGTACGACCAAATACTTGGGAAAACGCTCAATGGTAAATGTTTTGGTAAATGCTCGACGTACATTACACTTCGAGCACGTAGGCATATTGTCGCCGTCCAATACTTCCTCACGTAAGAATAACTCCAGGCACGCCTTCAAGTTACAAGGCGAGGACGTTGGCAGAGGTACGCTTAGATCCCAGAAGGGCTCAAAAGTGACGCTAGTATGGCCACAGGTGGAGCATTTAAGCGTACTCTTTAGCTGCCCAACAAACAGCTCGCGTATAATCGTGTCTGCAAGTCCGTTGTCCCTGAAATTAGTGAATAATAATTTTAAAAAACGTCTTGGCACAAATATCAGTATACAAAAACTCACCCAAAACTACCGTCCATAATAAACATGACTTCGAGGAGCGCTGAGTCTAAGGAATTTAATAGACATCGCAAAAATTCCTGCGCATCTTGCTGCCGATTACCACTGTACATTTGATGCTGTGTGGAAACGGCTTGTTTTAGCTCTACAGGCGCAATACCCGGCACATCTGCAGTCCACATTTCCCTTACCAGCTTGGCAAATTCTGTATACGGTTAACATATTTATAAAGTGTGGCTGGTTTAGTTTTTCCAAATTACATACCTATCAATATCGGCTGCTCATTCAAGAAGCTCGAGCATGTATCAGAAAAGGTGAGCAGATAGCTTGTTAGTTCTTGCGTGTGCCTTAGGCATTGTATAACCGCGTTCATGTAGCATGTGTTGCCAAGGTTCTTAAGGCCACACAGACCTTTATCCATAATAAATCAATTCAAAATAGTTGTAAAGTGGTTAAAGCGCACGGGTATGAAGTTAAATAAAAAAAAATGCCTTTTCTCGAAATAAAATGTTTTGACAGGAGAATCAAACGCCAACTTATGTTCAGCATAAAAAAAGAAACTTACAGTAACATGGCGGAGATGGTTTTGTGTCCGATTAACCGAATCGTTAACAGTAATGTGCTCCAGTTGCGGATGCAGCGTTTATTTTCTTTTAAGATAGTTATTATTAATGCTGTTCTTGGGATTCTCGCTGTGAATGAGTTCATGACGCCTTGATGACATTTTGCGTATATCAAGGTTTGTGGCAAACTGAACGTAGGCCTGTTCAATTTGGGCCCTGACTATGGTCTGCTTATCTTTCGATGTCCCTATTGTTGGCTTCTTCATTTACATTAGACACTTTCCATGAAACGTTAACATTGGTAGCGCTGTAGCACTTCATGATTTGAGACGCTCTCCGTGTCCCATAACTGAATAGATGAATGGGATTTAGAACGGCCGCTCTTATCAGCACATATTCAAGCTATTCCTATAAAAAAAAAGACGCACTTTGTTTCAATTTTTTGTTTTGCATTTTATTTTTTGATTCATTTTTTTTTTTTTTAACGTTAGTAAAATATCCAACAATTATAATTTTAACTAATAGTTAAGTCAGAAAAAATATATATAGAGTAGTTCTTGTACAAATAAATAAATAATGTGGTTTGTTTTGCTCTTTATTCTCTGCGTATGTGTTATTTGCTTTACGCGCTTTGAAACAATTTTATATTATTTACATATACTATGTATTTTATATAAGCTTCCGTGTATTTGTGTTTATCATTTACATACAAATATAATAAATAAATAAATTATATAAATAAAATAGGCAACAAAATATTTAAAAAAAATGGGAGGACGTTCAACATACATATATATGGTCTGCGGAGGCGGTACAGGGGCATGGCTAACGCATATTTTGATATTAACAAAAACAGAACAAAGTAGCGTAATTACATAAATAAAAAGTAATTTTCTAACATATTTTAAGTAGCTCGTTTTTATAACTTTGAGACTAGTTTGGTTGCAAAACGAACGATTCTTGGTTTTTAGTTGTAGCTGTTGGTTGTTATTATATTGCTTAATTGTTTAAAGAATTGCACAATTACTTGACTGATTGAGTGGTTTGTTCTTTTGTATGAGTTTTGGTTAAACAAAAACAAAGTAAAATTACATATTAAAATAAATATATAATTTGCTGTTGCATTTGTTGACTCTTTTTTTTCTTTCTTCATTTGTTTATAATTTACTATGTACTAGCATTTATCATAAGTACGTTTCACTTGCACGCTGTTTGCTTAACGATTTTTGTTTTATACTATATTTTGCTAAAAGCTTTTCTTTTTTTTTATTTGTTTGCTAGTCATTTGTTTTTTGTTTTTTTTTTGTTTTAATTTAGTTTAGTTTTACATTTAAATGTATGCTTTTAGATTCTTTTCTTTATTAAGAATGTGTTTGTGGTGCTACGCTTCAATTTATTTTTTCATTTAGTGTTCGTTAACAATTAATTGTCTTTAGTTGAAATTGTTGCTGGAGGCTCTTTTGTAGTTGGTGTGATTTTTTATATATTGCACAAAAGACGAATTGAAGTATATAACTTTTTTTTATTTCCATATTGGATTTTTTACTCTTTTTATTTTTTCTTTATACACAACCACATGACACGGCTTTCGACAAACCAAAAATATTGACGAATCTTTATCGGTTTATTGTACACACTGATAAAATAAATAAATATGTTTACATTTTTCGACGTCAAAGACTAGTTAAATTTTGAAGCTCGGCTCAATAATAATTGGTAAACAAAAAATGTAAACAAAATAACTAATATATGCCAAATAAGTTAGTAGTAGTAGTTCCAATTGAATATATTGCAGGTGGTACGTTTTTTTCTCGAGTTTTTTGGTTTGCCGAGAGAAGTTTGCACAAATGTTTTTTACGCGTTTTTTTTTTCTTGTATGTACATCATTATTATATGCGTCGTTATGGATCACAACATCAGGGCACGCCGCTTACACCAACTTGTGTAAGAATTAAGTTTATTCTTGTTGCTGATTCCTTTAATTTGCATATATTTTTGGTATATTTTGCGTTCCTATGCGATTTTTAGTAATTTTGTGTAAGTAGTAATTGGTAAATTTATGCAATTCTACGTAGCATTTGTATGAGTTGCAAATTCCAATTGCTGTTACATAGCTATTTGGGTTGCACATTGTTCTGCGACCGCTCTTACGCACGCTCGTAAAAAAGTATATAGGCACTGGATGAAACGAGATGGTTTTCGGGCAAAGAATCGCTGACGCTGTAATAAAAATCATTATGAAATTAGTAAGTGATAACAACTAATGCAAAAAGTCAAAGTTTTCGAATCTGCCTTGGCACTACATACATATTATCATTAAACTCATGCCATTTGCGCGACACAGGATGTTTACAAAGTGCCACATAATGACCGCCAGCAGTTGAGCCTATGGAAAAAAAACAAGTAAATATTTTAACAGGAAATTTAGATTTCGCAAGCACTACTTACCCATATGGTTGGATATCGCATATAGTGAGTAATGCACGTTAGAATTATGATTCGCCCCATAGGAGCCCATATTAAGTTCACGATCTGATGTTGGAAACTCTACGATATTCGTTAGTTTGCTCCAGCGTGTCTCTGAGAAGCGTTTTAAATCTAAAGCAAAGAGTACATCAATTAACAAAACCAATCTATTTACAATTTTCAGCACTTACGTATCACCAAGTACTTGGGAAAGCGCTGAATAGTAAAACTTTTGGTACATTTTCGACGCGTCTTGCACTTGGAGCATGTAGGCATTTCATCACCATCTAACACTTCCTCACGTATGAATAGATCAAGGCATGCTTCCAGCTTGCAGCGTGAGGAAGATGGTAATGGCACGCTTAGATCCCAGAAGGGATCAAAGGTAACGCTAGTATTGCCACACGTTGTACATTTTAGTGTGCTCTTAAGCTGGCCCACAAAGAGATCGCGTATAAGCGAATTCTCGTGTCTCGAATACCACTCCCACGTCAGATCGGCCTTTTTATTGTCACTGCAGTAAGTAAATAGCATTATTGAGTTACTCAGCACAATGCTCAAGTTAATTGTACCCACCTGAGATTTTCATCTATATTAAGCGTTTCGCCCTTTACGCCTGAATTTAGAGCCGAGTGTAACGAGTCCAAGAAGAAGCGTAAAAATTCCTGAGCATCCTGCTGATTATAATCACTGTACATGCGATGCTTTATGGAAAAGGCTCGTTTCAGCTCCATGGGCGTAACACTGTGCACATTTGTAGTCCACATTTCCTGTATTAGTTTGGCAAATTCTGTAAACAAGTACGCAGAGTTTAGTACAACACAAATGTTTTTTTAAAAAAAATAGCATACCGTGTAATATCTGTTGATCCTTGGATGAGCTCGAGCGTGTGTTAGGATAGGTGCGCAGATAACGTGTCAACTCTTGCGTGTGGCTCAGACATTGTATAACCGAGTTCATAAAACAAGTATTACCAATGTTCTTGAGACCACATAGACCTATAATATGCAGAATTAAAAAGTAAATTAGTATGGTAAGCAAGTACTTATAACTCTAGGTTGTATGTTACTCACCTTCTGACTTTTCATCGCGCATGCTCTTGTAGCCATCATCATAGTGCTTATTCGAGCTGCTCAGGGAAGACGCTACAATGGAGGATGTTGCATTGTTGCTGCGACTGCTGTCACGATCCCAGTGACGATTGGTTGTGGGCGAGACGGGTGGCAACACAGAGGAGCGTGTGCCACTTGAATTACGCGCCTGTTTGGTGTGAAAAACAACATAATTAAGCGATTCAAATAAATTGTTGATTAAAGTACAAACGTTTAAGCTTAAGCGCAATTCTAAACGTAGCTGCGTTTAAGCACAAACATTTTAGTGTTGGGCAATGGCAAACGATAGGTAAATGGTTATCGCAACGATAGCTAAATGTCTATCGCAAACGATAGCTAAATGTCTACCGTTATGCCAGAGTTGAAAATTAGTAATCATAAACAAGTAGCGATCAAGCGTTCAGGCCTACAGAAACGATGGCATTTCGTTCAGCAGAACTGTGCTCCAAGCAATTGCTTGATGATGATGATGCACCATGAAGCACGTTATAAGCGTTATTCAAAAAGTATTCATGCAGCATCTGGACTAAACACAGTTCTGTTGAAAGCGTTCGATGACTTGAATCAGTTGGTGATTTTTAAACTGATGCATCGTTTTTGTAAGCCATTTGAAAAAAGATGGAATTGTTAGTACAATAAATGTTTATGTGTGCTCGTCGTGTGTGCATGTGTGTAAATATACTTGGAGGATGCAAGCGAGCATTGGCAGTGGAGTGGATAAAGTGAATTAGTAGCAATGATAGAAGCATGCTTGATAAGACAAAACAAACGTTTTTAAACAAATTGGTATAACACAAGCGCGGCAATAGTTAAGCGGAAAAGTGTTTTTAAATGATGATAAGTACGAGAAAACAAAAGAACTAAGAAAGTTCCTTTCAAGCGCAGGAGACACAAGAAACCAACCAAAAACTTTCAGACAACGGTGTCTTCTATGGCAAAACGAACGACTTTTAGCCGCGCTCAATCGATCGATATCGTTAACGTGAAATCATAAATCCAATCGGCTGTAAAAAACTTAAAAAGATAGAACCGTAGAAAAGTACGTTGGAGTGGTATGGTGCAGAGAAATGCCAAAAAAAAACTTATGTATATAACAAATGAGCTACTTTAAGTGAAGCTTAAGAGTTTAGATGATTAGCGGAAAACAAGAGAATGAGAGTGAGGAAACGTAAAGAAGGTAGACTGTTTTACGCGCCACACTTACACTGTCACTCGGTGTCGATGTGCTGGACCCCGAGGACGAGCCAGAACCGGAGCCTGACGACGAGGCCGAAGCTGTCGTTATTGCCGAAATCATTGTTGTTGGCGCGTTGGCGTTCGACGTGTATGCATTGCTTTCGTGGTATTGTGTATGCTTTACCTTATTGCTGCTGCTTGTAGAAGATGTCACCGTGGAAGCGTTTTCTGCGCCATTATTTTCATAGCCAACGCGCACATATTTAGTAACCTCCGCCGTGCCATTGCTCAGCAAACTTAGATTGGTTCGCCCAGTTTTAGCAACGGCCAATGTCGGCTCCGGTATATTGCTAGCCACAGCAGTGGGCAGGCGTCCTATGCCACCTGTTCTATAGCCTGCACGTGTTAACGAACTGCTATAACCGGCCATTACACGTGCATTGTCCAGATCCGTGCTGTAGCGTTGCTGCAAATTACTACTGCTGCCGCTATTTGTGGCCACAGTTGTGGCCGTGGAATGTGTTGCTGTATTGCTGCGTAGCGGCGTCGGCTGCCGCTTTTGCTCGCTGAGATTATTAAACTTCTCTATAGACGCCTTAATGCTTAGCGAATCGATGCCATAGCGTTGAGCATTGCTACTGCCACTGCTGCTGCTGTTCTGGCGCTCTCCATTCGTATGCTTATAGTTATTGAACTTCTCGTAGCTGGCCGCAAAATTCGAGTTGGCCGAAGACGAAATTATGGTCGACTTAGGACGTGGATTGCGTGCGCTTGTGGCCTTTGATTCACCGACTGATCTCTCTCTGTTGCGCAATTGTATTGGTGGTGTTATGGGTTTGAAGTAGCAGATATTGTTGCCAGTGGAAGTGCCGGCTGTGCACGGTGGCGTATCATCGCTGTCTATGTAACTGATGTCATCATGTTGCTGACGCTGCATGTTACCGTTACTGGCGTTGTTGTTATTATTATTGTTGTTCATGGCGTTATTGGAGCTGTTGGAGCTGCTGCTGCTATGCTGCAATGCCAATGGTTTTAGCTTGCCCCCTACAATGGTAGCCGTATTGCGCGCAACCAATGAGGAGCCAGTGGCCAGCGAATTGGCACCGCCTGGTATCTTCGTACGATTGCCTGTGCCCGTTGTATTGTTTTTGTTGTCTTGAACTCTTTGGACGGTACCGTTTGTGGCCGTCGTCGTGCCCGCAGCTGTGCCGTTGGCTGTTCTGCTACTACTGCTTGGCGCCGTTTGATTGCCATTGAGCGCCGCTGGACGACGCATGCCAAGCAATGAAACAGTGCCCGATTGGCTGCTTGGTTTGCTTTGGCGTGCTCCAGTTGTGACTGCAGCGTTTATACTACTAGTGCTATGGCCGTTGTTATTGTTGTTCTTGCAATCCTCGCTGTAGCTAAGCTTATGACGCCTTTGATTGCACTTTGCGTACGTCGTGACCGTCGCCGTCGACGTCGTATTCGTTTGTGACTTGTTAATGGCAACTTGAGCGTGAGCCAGTTCACACTCGGCCTTTAGGAAGCTTGGATCCTTATAGGAGGGATGCAGGAAGAATTTCTGATTAGCTGTGCGCACAGGATTGGTGTTGCTAGCGTGGCTTGTGTTGGCGAGCTGCGGGCGACCAGAGACACTTGATACGCCGTATTTTAACGGCGCTGTGTTGGTTGTCTTGACCGCCGCCGCTGTCACGTGTTTCGGAGCAGCGGCGCTTGCTTTTGGCGCCCTGCCACCAACACCACCAGGTCCTCCAGCGCCACCACCACCACCACCGCCGCCGCCGCCGCTGCGTATAACTGGCTGAGTATGGGACTGCTGGTGATGCTGCTGCAACTGCGAGTGAGCTTGTGTTTGACGTTGACGCTCCTCGCCAGGTAAGGTATTAGTCAAAAGGACAGTGGTCACTACGGTGCTCGTTGGATCGCGCTGTTGTTTCGACGCTGTTAACTTGTGGTAGTTACCTTTTTTTACGTCTAACATCATTCAACAAGATGATAGCACTGCACTTGCGGCTCTTGCCGCTAACGGCTAACCTCGATAAGCTTCTTGCACAATTTATCGAGTCTTATCGATGTCGTGACTGCGTTTGTCGATTGATTGATCGTTGATAACACCAGTGTTTCTTTTATAGTATATATGTTTCTTGTGTTTAAAAGATTTTTACGCGTTCTGCTTACCAAAAATATAATTTTTAGAACTACTATACATGCTATTTATTTTTTTTTATACTGCTCCAGTAAAAACAAGGTTATTTTACGTGATTATTGAAATTTTGAACTCTTTGAACTTTGTTTTCGTTGCCTGCCTAGTGCCAGGATTTGTTTTTTTTTCGTTTCTTTTTTTTTTTTTTTTTGTTTTTGGTATAGATTGGTTTGGTTTCTTTGCTCTGGTTGAGACTTGGTTTTAATTTTTGGTTATGATTTTTTAGTAGCTTTCTTGTTAGCGTGTTTTTAAAATGGGAGAGGCGCTTCAGTAACGCGGCCTGCAAAAGTTTAGCTAAAAATACATAAAAATGGAGAACGATTAAATGAAATTGCGTAACGGTTAGTAGAGAAACAGAGTTTGTAAGAAGAGTATGTGAGGAGTTTGTGGAGTGACAAATTGTGAAGCAAACGTTGTTCTTGTCGATAAACGATATACGATATAGTGAGTTGTGGGAAATCTTTTTTTTTTTGTTTTGTTATATGCATGTAGGTGAAATGTAAGAAGAACGCAGAGGATTTGCAGCGGCTGCAGCCCAGCGACGAGTTGCAAACAACATTCAAACATAACGACTTTCACACAGGTTATCGATAACAGCTATCGGGTAAACAACTGGCATGCAATTAGTAGCATACGGTAGAGAGCAGTGCTTCTTGTTTTTGCGCGCCTCTGTTTTACCTTGCTGCGTCCAGCGGCACTATCTGCCGACATCGTCAATGTGGCCGTAGCGTTTGCCTCTCCATCCGTTGAGCCATCAACAGCTGTAGCCACATCATCTGTAGTGTCGTTCGTTGCCAGCTGTTCCCTGCTAGACTGCAGCTTGTGCAGACTGCTGCCGCTGCTACTTTCATAGATGGCATTGCGTTTAGGCGAGGTGGACAACAGCGATAGACCATTTAGCTTAGCATCGAGACCATTGCTCTCTATTGTTGTGCCCACATGGCCATTGGTTGTGGCGTTTGTGGCTTCTGACTCGGCATTGCTGCGACGTGTGCGATTGCTGCGCAATGTAAATGTGGCCGTAGGTACATCTCCGCTGCTGTTACTACTGCTCAGCGTAAATTTGCCTGAGCTGCGGTGACTTAGTCTAGAGCTGCTGCCAGAATTGCTAAGATCGTTGTTGTTGTCTGTGCCGCCGCCGGCATCGCTACTGTTGCTATAGAGACGACTGTAACGACTACGCGGTCTGTCTAAAATCACGGTGCAGGATGTGTTGTTATCATTATTATTGTTGTTAGTGTTGTTGTTATTGTTGCTGTCGTCGTTGCCCACATCATTGTGCGCCGATCTGGAACGTGATAGTTCACAGTTTGGTTTATAGTTGGCCGGACTATATTTTTCATAAATGTCCAAACCGGAGGTGGCAGCTAAACGTGCTAAGGATGATAATGGTAATGAGCTAGACGACATACGTTTGCTGTCATTGTTGTTGTGGCCATTTGTGTTAGCTGCATTATTGCCAACGGCAGAGCCAGAGCTAGGTGGCTTCTTGGCATCTCGACGGCTATAATCGTCTTTTTTTTTCAATGTTGCATCTCCGTTAACAGTGGTAGCACTGCTTCCTTTAGTTTTGCGCGGCAGCTAATCTCGATGGATTTTGTGTTGATTGGTTGTTTGTTTGTTTATGAGAAAACATTTACAGGTGGTGTCAGGTGTGTTGAGCATGGAGCATGATGATTGTCGTTGTTGTCGTAGTTGGTTGTTTTGTTTGAAATGACGTCGCACGGTTTTGAATGGTTTCATTTATAGTAGCGCAAACACACACACAAACAAAAAACCAAAAAATAAAAATATATATAACAAAAACAAAACCAAAAAAATAAACACAAAATGAGTTTTTGTTCTTTTATACAATAAAATATCAATGAAGAAAGGCAAACAAATGATATACAAAAATTTATAAAGCTCCCAACGCAGCTTTAGCTTTCCCAATGGCAAATGTTGCGCTTGCACTTGGTTGCTAGAGACGACTCACTCACATGGTTAAGTATGCAGCTAGGGATGTCTGAGTCAAATAAAACTTATTGCGAATTTCATTTTTTTTTTTTTTTGTAACATTTCACACTACCCTGACAACGTTGACGGCACCATTACAACAACAAATTGATATCATACAAGGGCGCGGCGGCGCGCTCAGTGTTAGTTGGAGCAATGCCAACAAGTGGTTCGGCTCGGCCAAACATTCCATTGCCGTGTCGTGCTCGCCGCCTTAGGCATGACGCATCGCTCATCTATTTGTGTGCGTGTGCGTTTGTGTGTTGATGTGTGCGTAATGATTGAGGGGTAGGAAGATCTGGTCTCTAGAGTGCAACTAGAGGCAACTATACTAAAACAAAAAAAAAAAAAAAAAAACACAAAGGCAGTCAGCAAGACAAAACTCAAGCTTGGGAATTCCAAAGACCGTTTGATTTATTTTTGATCTTCAAAAGGGGGTTTTAAATGTTATGTACATACATACATACATCATGTGTAAGCATGTACAGGTTGCTGTAAAGCCATGAATAGAAAGAAGCAACTAAGCCAGACTATGTTGTGACTATATGCAACTTGGCATAGTTCTAGAAACGGGTCGGGTCTATTATGTCCGACAACCACATTGTTTGTTGCTGTTGTGTTTTTTTGTTGTTGTTTTAAGCATTTGTGAGTGGACAACATGATGGGTATAATGAGCGTATAAACCGTATAAAACACCTTAAACTAAGTGAACTACGTTGCAATTTGTTGGTGGTACAGTTGCTATGTTGGTGTTGATGACACTTGAAATGAAATTTGGCACCCAAATAAATCATATGAATTCGAAAGTAACGCTGATACCAACATAAAATTTGTACAAATATCAGCCACCAATGAAAAAGAGATTTTTTTGTTATGATTCATCAATCATCGATTTGGTTCACTACAAACTATAAAGCCAGAAATTTTGAAAAACTCACTCCGTATCGGCCATATGTAGGTGTATCATAGCTAGAGCTGCTCAAATAAGACGAACTATTGCGGTATGTTGTAGAGCCGCCGCTTAAATAGGAAGAGGAACCTGACGTTGATGAGTTGGGTCCAACGCTGTTTCTTTGCGTACTACTGCGCGGTGTATACGTGGACCCGGTATACGTAGAATAAGAGCTGGGATAGTAGCTGCTACCTAGACCGCTGCTGCTGCTACTGCTGTGATTATAAGACGAAGACGATGTCGCTGTGGAGGGCAGCAACTTGGATAGACTGCTGCTGCGATCGTAGTAGCTGGAGTAACGAGAATACCCGTTGCTCAGTGCTGCAGTTGTTGAGCTGCTGCCGCTGCTGCTGCCAACGCCGCTGGACGAGCTGCCAGCGCCGCTTGTTGACGATGTGCCGTAGAGACTGCCACTGCCCGCTGCTGAGGTCGACGATCTACGCGGCGAAATCACACGCATATTAGTAGCAGCAGCGTTCTACCGCACGACCAGGTCAGCCCGTTTCCCCCTTAGCCGTACGTTGGCTGTTAGCTCTGTTAGCCCTTTGCCGATTTGTGTTGGATTTGTCTTGGCTGCGACGGCGCCGTCTTTAAATTGTTGTATGTGCTTTGGCTGTTGTTATTTAATTGATTGTTTGATGCTTTGGTTTCGTTCGTGCTGCAAGGAATAAGTAAAACTGTGTATAAGTAAAATATTAAGCAAAAAGTAGCAAAATGGTTTAAAACGCTGCTGCTTTTTAATGCTTTATACTATATTAAATAAACATCCTGGGCTACGTACAACACGCAGCAGAATCATTTAAAATTTTTAAACGCTCCTGACCCCGAAATTATTTTCTGAATCCGCCTCTGCATAAAAATATGTATAATAAATTCAAAACAACAGCGAAATTCTGTCGTTTTTTTTTTTAATCATGAATAAGCTTTTTTGATCATTGTTTAAAATTAAATTTGACGTTAAGCTAACTTTTTATATTTTTTTTTAAATTAATTTTTTATAAACTGAGATGAGCTAGGCATACAATAATAATTATGCTAGAGCCGATTTTTTTAAGTAAACAAATGAGTTAAACAATTTAAATTGTTTTTCAACAAAAAGCTAATACAGATATCAACTTTCAAATTTGATATCAGCCGCCGCTCAGCTCAGAAGCAAACTTCTTGTACTCAAAATTTATATCCTGAATCATTTTAGCTTTCATGGATATCAGCGTCTGCTCAATGCCATTTAATTTAGAAATTTGGTTTACACCAAATGAATACTCTGATACTTTTGGTGCATATCTAAAATGCTCTGACTATTGTGATATGAATACAGATAAAATATAATGACCATTTATGGTTTTGGACTAATCTTTTCGTGACTATGACAATGAAAACGTTTCAACTTTTCTTTCCAAAGAAATTTTATCAAATTCAAATACCGAAGTGCTCTCTTCGAGTCTGCTTTAGTAAGAAATGTCAACTTCCGTCGTCACCATTGATGGAAACTTAAAAATGATGAGTAAAGTGATCAAATTTTTATGTACATATGTACTTTGTGTGCTTTACCATGCCCCCCCTTTGCAGTCTCTTAATAAATATACAAGTATATGTATGTTGCTACTATTCACCTTGGCTTAATTGGTTGATTGATTGTTTTGTTTCTATTTACATAGTTTATGCCTTGTTATTGTTGTTATTGTTGCTATTGTTGCTTTTACGTCGTTTACGTTACATTTGTGACTCAATCTTGTTGCTGTGGTTACTCTATTTGTTGTGTTTGTTGTTCTCGTTGCTGTTGAAGCAACTGCAAGCAAAAATACAAAAAATTTGTCACATAAGTTTAATTTAGACTATGAACATTTAAAGTATATTAGTGCTATAGTTTCTAATTAGACACAAACACGACCGGTTTGTTATTTCGATTTTTGACAAATGTTTACCATTTTTAACACTTATTTAACAAAAAAAAAAAAGAAGTTTGCCGTTTTTAACACTTGTTTAGCTCAAGTCAAATTTACAAACACACATACAACAAACACGTGCGTTGTGAAACACTGGCTGGGCTGAGTTGTAAAATGTTTTATGCAGCCAGCGTTGTCCGCGACAGCGACGTCGTCACTTGTTTACAATCACAAAATAAAATAATAGTAAAAAAAAACAACAACTTTTAGGCAGCACTTTGCAGCGCTGCAACTTGTCATAACAACAACAAATGCATGGGGCGCTCAAGGGTGGGCTATGCGGTAACAACGAAGTTACATACACATTTAGGCAATTTGTATGCGTGTGTTTGTGTGTTTACGCCGCCAGGCAGTCTACGCTCCTCCAATACTCCGACGTGCAATGTCATTGTAACCGAGGAAACTGTTTGCTTTCCGTATGTATGTTTTTTTTGCAAGTGGGGGGAAGTTTTGCAGTAGCACAAGTTGTTGTAAAACACAAATATATACACATATGTACTATGGTTACAAACATATCGATCTCTCTGGCTGGCTCATAAATACACCGCACTATACAATTCATTCAGGCGCACACTCACACTCACTTACTCGCTTACTCAAGCATATTAACATTGTGTGTATGTACATACACATATATACAAAACATATATGTGTACATATGTAATTGGCTTTTTGACATAAAATAACTTGAATTCTTCAAGTTCACACACACACACTTTGGCACAGTGTGCAGCATGTATATATGTACGTACATACATACATGTGTTTAGCAGTGTTACCACGTTTTCATATGCAAAATTTTTTTGATAATGAATTTTATTTTGCAAAATTTTCTGTCCGCTAAATTGCCGCAGAGCACAGCAAAAAATCGCGTCAAAAATCGAAATTATAATTAAAGCAAGAAAAAAATTTTATATTCTATTTATAAAAGTTCTTAAAAACACACACACACAAACGCACGCTGTCGGTGTTACAGTGTGATGGTCGCGCGTATTCTGGTGTGGGGTGGCAACGAAGGCGCCAACAACGGCACAATGTGTGAGCAGCTATAGTAAACTGCGCCGCACTAGCCAATAAACGTAATGCGAGTAAATGAGATAGCGACGTTGGCGACAGTCGCGAGCGCTCAAACACACACACACACACATACACATGTAACCGTTTGCGATTCACACACTCACACTTTTGTACAATTTATATATGTATTTAAACGTATATGTATTTATATAGGCAGCAAAAACGTACGAATTACGCAAAGTGAAATATCTTGCTTAAAATGGAAAGTGGAAAAGTGACGAGCAGGTATATTGCATTTACATATAAGAAATTGCACGCGGGCTTTGGCAACAAATTGTAAAAAGCAGCAGCTATGTTTGTGTTAGTGTTAACGAGGTCGTCTCCTTGTTGCACATAAAAAAAAAAAGTGAGCACACAGAGTCATACGCACACGCACACATTGGCAAAGCACACATGAGCTACGCTAAAAAATTTGTTACATTTTGCAACCTAGGCGCAGCTTTGGTTTTTTTAATGACATATAGTTAATTGCACTTTTTTAGAGCACTCACTTTATTATATGCTTTTTACGCAGTATGTACTACTTTTATATTTTGGCAACACAACACCCGCGTTCCGAATTTCCTACCAAATTTTCCAAAAATAATTCATCATTTTTCGTGTTGGATCGGTTTTGGCTGCTGCAACTATACGGCAGCACAGTCAAATCAAATGCTAATGCTGCCAGTAAGTTGAAAGTACGCTATCTTTTTACTCATTGTCTGGCACTTTAACCGGTTAGACAGTCTGGTAGCGCTGCCGTTGAAAATGCTATACAAATTTATTCTACGACGTCCATCACTATTAAAGCGCTGCCACTTTACACTAGATTGTCCTAAAATGCAAACACTTTGCAAGCTATTAGACAACAATGTACTTTTACTAGCAAATGGGCAACGCTTTAAGCAAAAAGCAACCAAAGCATAGCGTAGGCGCAGGGGCAGTGTATATACATTTTGTGTGAAAATTTTTACTGGTGTGAAAATTTTATACATTTGTTTGTTATATTGTATTTTATATGCAAACGACTTGTTTGCCTATAAATCTTTGCACTTAACTTGACGCAAAGTGTTGTACGATTTTCATTTTTATAAACAATACGCAGCTACCAGCCGCGCGTCGCATTACATTTTCGTACCCCCAAACACAAACGCGTACCAACCACCGCAGCCGCCGCCGCCGCTGTACTCAGACAAAATGAAGTGAGCAGCAACAAAGAAATTTAAGCAAAAAAAAAAACAATCTTTATAATATTTTCCCTGTTATTTATTTTGTGCAGCAAACCCAAGTACACGCGGGCCTTTTGTTAATTACTCAAAAATTTTAATTCATCATCGCCTCGTCGTCGTCGTCGCTACCATCTCCACCCAACCAAAATCTTCACCCTCAACGTCTCTCGATCAACATTAGCGGCTACATTGCAAACATTTTTGTAAAATCTAGTTTATAGTTTACTTTGTCAAGGCCAAAAGTAGCCAGCATTGTCCATTTTCCAGTCCAAGCACTTAACATAAATTTCAGGTAAGTTTTTGACCAGAAACTTTAACTGCGTACCTGCAATTTATAGCGTTTATTTTGGCAATGCATCCTTAGTTATGTCATCAACCGCTGGCAAACGTAAAGAGATCTACAAATATCTGGCACCATGGCCACTATACTCCATGAACTGGAGTGTCAGGCCAGACAAACGTTTTCGCCTGGCCCTCGGCAGCTTTATCGAGGAATATAACAACAAAGTGCAAATTATCAGCCTGGACGAAGATACTAGCGAATTTAGTGCTAAAAGGTTGGACAATGCCATTCTTATGCATTTTGTTATTTTTTATATATTTAACATTTGTTCGCAGCACCTTCGATCATCCATATCCCACTACGAAAATCATGTGGATACCAGATTCAAAAGGCATCTATCCCGATTTATTGGCCACCAGCGGTGATTATCTGCGTGTCTGGCGTGCCGGTGAACCAGACACACGTCTCGAATGCGTGCTCAACAATAATAAAAATAGCGATTTTTGCGCACCACTAACTTCGTTCGATTGGAATGAAGTTGATCCCAATCTAGTGGGCACATCGTCCATTGACACAACTTGCACAATATGGGGTCTAGAAACAGGCCAACCACATGCACGCGTCTATGTAGCCGGTCATGTTAAAACACAATTGATAGCACACGACAAGGAAGTCTATGACATAGCGTTTTCTCGTGCAGGCGGCGGTCGCGATATGTTTGCTTCAGTGGGCGCCGATGGTTCGGTGCGCATGTTCGATTTAAGGCATCTGGAGCATTCAACCATTATTTATGAGGTGAGTAGCCAACTAAACAATCGTTTAAGATAGTGCTTATGTGCCAAACATTGAATCTATGCAGCTGGAAACAAAATATTAAATTTTTAAAGATTACATTTTTTGCATGTCATGCATCAGTTTAAGCTTATTGATTTTTAAACTTTTAGAGAGTGCTGCATTCTAAGAAATGGTACTTCAAGTGTCAGTTTTTAATTTTATCTAGGCGGTTAAGATACATTTTCGGTGTAACAAATTCGTTTAGATTTGTATGTATCTGAATTTGAAATGCATCAGTTTAAGCTTATTGATTTTAAGCTTTTAGAGAGCGCAGCATTCTATGAAATGGAGCTTCAGCTGCAAGTTTTATTGATACTTGAATAAATAAGTTTTTATTTGTTTTTGGTTTTACAAATTCATCTAGATTTGTATGCATATTAAAGTATCTGAATTTAAAATGAGACTGTGCTTTTTATTAACATTTTTCGTTGCGTTATATTTTCTTATAAATTTTTTGGCATATTTTATTGAAATTTTTTGCTTTTCTAGGATCCTGCTCACACAGCTCTACTACGATTGGCCTGGAACAAACAGGATCCTAATTATTTAGCCACAGTCGCCATGGATTCATGCGAAGTTATTATTTTAGATGTTCGTGTTCCTTGTACACCTGTTGCAAGACTGAGCAATCACAGAGCGTGCGTCAACGGTATTGCGTGGGCGCCGCATAGGTTAGTTTGCCATCTAAATGTGTATATATTTTGCCCGCTAATCTTAATTATGTATATTTCTACAGTTCCTGTCACATTTGCACTGCCGGTGATGATCACCAAGCACTGATCTGGGATATACAACAAATGCCACGCGCAATCGAGGATCCAATTTTAGCCTATACAGCTGCAGAAGGCGAAGTCAATCAAATACAATGGGGTGCCACGCAGCCCGATTGGATAGCCATTTGTTACAACAAAGCGTGCGAAATTCTGCGGGTCTAAACAACTTATTACGAGTCAATTTTGTTGCCGCCGTGCGCTGTGCTGCTGTTTTGTATAGCCCGTGCCAGCTAAATATGAGTAGTCAGCGCTACTAAGCAGCCGAAGCACAGTGTGCAACAAGAGCAGCAAAATGCACTACACAAAGAGACACATTACACACTGTAGCAATAGGTTTTAGGAGCAAACGAAAGAAACCAATCATCAAGTCGGAAAACATGTTTAGTTTTCGGTCAGCAACATTAGAGTTGAAACTACAAACTTGCAATTGCGTTTCTTTTAATAATTCTATTGATTTTTAAATGTCTGTGGTTATATAAAAACAATTTTTTTTGTAAATTTATTAAATAACTGTGCGGGCGTGTTCGGAACATGACGACAGTTAAAAATCATGCTTGGAATTTGTTTGGTGCGCTAATCTTTGGCTAAGACATGACAGTACACAAAAATACATAAAACAAAAACTAAAACTTGGCACTAAATCGAATGAATAATTTAGCGTCTTAATAACTTAATTAGTTTAGTTGGAAACTTTTATAAGTCTTAAGGTATAACCAAAATATGTATTGATATATGTAGCTTATTTAAATTGATACGTTTATTTCTTTAAATCCTAACAACAACACATGAAAAAATTGTGTGCCGAGGCAACGTCGCGTTTTATTTATTTATGCATAAAAATTGTATTTAAATAATATATTAGTTATTTGTAAAAAATTTTGTTTTTTATGTTAAGATGAAAACAATGTCCTACCTCGATTTGTAAAGATTTTTGTGTAAAACTAACAGCAGCAAAAAATCATGAGAGAGATAGAAACAAAAACAAACCAAAAACGCTTTTTCGATATCTTTTTTCTTTTGTTTTAAATGTTTTATATTACTCTTTTTCTAAGACAGACAACACAACAACAAAGGACTTAAAAACAAAACAAAAAAACTAATGCAAAACATATTAAACAAACCAAACAAAAATAAATCGTATATTAGTAATATTTAAAGTAACATAAAAACAACTGCACACAGCTAAATACAATACTATTTAAAATAAAACTAAAAACCGAAATATTATATGAGCGAGAGAGAATACAAGATTGTTGCTATCCATTGAAAAATAAAAACAAACAATTACTACATCATTAAAAATAAAATAAAAGTATAAAAGCATTAAATGTAAAACAAACAACAGAGCCAATCGATCGATTGTAACACATGCTGCACCTAC
The DNA here is from genome assembly GCA_037043745.1 of Chymomyza amoena. Taxonomy (NCBI): domain Eukaryota; kingdom Metazoa; phylum Arthropoda; class Insecta; order Diptera; family Drosophilidae; genus Chymomyza; species Chymomyza amoena. The sequence goes on from JBAMAX010001264.1 coordinate 49,785, forward strand.
ATAAGCAAAAAAAAATATATAGAAACCAAAACAAATATGTAATATTATAAATGTAAACTTTGCAAGAGACCGATGATGATGTACCGAGACAGATTACTAAAAACCAAAGGGGTATAATTCAATTTATGTAATATAAGGCAAATTTTGAGCATGGCATAAGCTGAGAATTAAACCGAAAGTATAACAAGTTAAACATAAACTTAAAATTGGTATTTCAATATTGAGCACTCTTAAACAACAGAAAACAAATAATTAGGCGGCAACAGTCTAGCTAAATTTTGCATAGATTACTGCTTTTAGGCGGGTGCTCCTCTAAAGGTCTAGCCCTAGCCCTGAATTTCGGTTTAATTCCTTGTATAAGCATTTGGAATTTAGCAAAGTGAGTGTTATTTCTCTACATAGTTGGATATACATATAGATGTACTTTGCTAATATGTATTTGGTTTGCCTACGATTTTTGCTAGATTTAAAATTAACTTATTTAGATATATACTTTGTTGTATATACAAAAACATACAAACAGTAAAGCTCTTTTAAAACGCAATAACAAGAACAACAACAAACAATCAGAAAATGCAGAAATACCTTTGACAAGACTTGGACATATGTTTTTTTCTTTATTTATACATATATAACAATAATGCGTAAGACTCCTTTTATACACTGTATGTATCTGTATTTTATTACATACTTACTTAAATATACTTACTTGTATGTACTATATTTCATTCGGCGAACGGTTTCCGAACATTACATTTATATAATCAATCAGCAATAGCAAAAAAAAAAGAAAAAACAACAACAAATTGTAACTTTAGTTTGCGTATAATATTTACAACATAAAATTTTTATTTACGCTCCGTTTTAATAAAAAACTTGCATTTTAAGTTACACAATTAAAACAAAAGCATACACACACAAACACACACATGCATATATATATATATAAAGTGTAACCCATACATATATAGAGAACCGAGATGACCAGAAATGACGTTAAAAAAATGTTGGCAAAGCAGAGTAGTTGGACTTGAAGACGTACAGAATGACAAAACGAGAAACCAAAAAGAACAAAACAAAACTGAAAATATTTAAATAAACAATTTTTAAATAATGCTGTAATACTCTTTTTACTGGGCCTGGGCCTGTCTATATAAGATCGGGCAAATCTTCGGGCGCACAAATATTTGTAATATCAACCACACCGCTAAGCACCTGGGCATTTCCAGTTGATCCCGTTGCCGTGCTGCAAGTGCATAAAAACTAAGTATTAAGCCAGTCTACAGTCTGCTGTCTACCTACCCCTTGTTGGACTGTTTTTTGGCATTTGCTGCTGGCCGCAGTAGCAACTCATTAGGCTTGAGCTTCTCCAATGTAATAAGCAAATGACCCGTGGTTTGAGAACGCTGCGCCTTGCACGCATCAGGCTTGACCTCCTCATTGTAGGCAATCTGAAATGGCTTGCCCTTGACCATGACGCGGCAATAGTTTGGCTGCACATCTACCTTTATATGACTGCTGTCCAGATGCCTGCAATTTTCATTATACTATAGAAATTAACTATATTATAGCTGCACTTCACCCACTTGTACACTTCCAGAGTCAGCAAATACTGCGTAGCTTCATCTTGAAAATTAAAATTTAACTTGCAATGATTTAGATTATACGGACGACCGCAGGGTGCAAACAAACGTGGACATTTTTTTACTGGCTGCTCCGCTGGTCGCGATTCATGTTTCTCCCTGCCCAATTTATGCTTACGCGCAATTTCAGTGCGCACTTCTGGACAATGTTCGCTTTTGGCATTCCAAAAGGCGCGTAAGCGTTCATCTTCATCCTCAATGCTGCTACACTGCTGTTCCAGCTCATCGTGTTGTTTCATCACGCGTAGACGCTGCTCATCGCGTTCTATGGCATAAGCCGCCTGCTTTTGTACAATTACGGCGCGATACTTGGGCAGCTCACGCTGTGCCTGCAGACGTTCCGTGGGCGTTATGTCCACACAGTCAAGACTGTGTAGCTGCGGCAGCGTGGCTACAACAAAATCACGATAGTGCGGATAATCAATGCAGGGATTGCCTATGAGCAACAGTTCGCGTAGATTGTAATTACCCTGCAGCGTTTCCACGCTGGTCAGTTCGCCAACAAAATTCAGCGTAAGATCAAGTTTTGTAAGCGACTCGAGTCCCTCCAGATTTTCAATACGCTCAATATTATTAACAGCCACGTTCAAATACTCCAAACGTTTTAATTTGTGCAGATTTTCAAATTTAGCTATAAGATTAGACTGTAGCAGTAGTATCTTGAGATCGCGGCACCAGTTTTGCAAATGCTCTATTTTTTCAATGTCCTCCTGATGCAGCGACAGCTCCTCTAGTGTGCTAATGAGCAGCTCATTGTGCTCGGACTTTTTGCGCACCAACGCCTCGGTAACTGTGAAGCATAATAACAAAGGATTTGACTATTTATAGAGATTGTGCAGTAGTAAGGACTTACTGAGTACCATTTTGAATATAAACACTGATTACATGTATTAGTCTCAATATAATGACAGTAATAACAATAACAAGCTGCAAACAGCCGACTGCGTTGCTAGGTTATGCTCAGGGCTTATGTTAGGGGTAAAAATTATAAGGTAAATGGGAAACGAGGACGCTCCAGTGCAACAAGATCTTCCCTAGATAATTTACACGACAATGCAAATGCTTCAATTTCTTCAGGTGAGCCGTCTTACCCTACTTATGAAAACACTTTCAAAGTATCCAAAACAATTAAAGTTATATAGTATCGGGTTTTCAAAAGGGACGCTACACAAGTAGACCGATAGGGACAGCAAACGTAGCCATATTTTTTCCCGCTCTCTTGACATTTCTCTTCAGTAAGGTTTGCCATTTCATCATGGAAAGATATACGATCCAACAACGAGTCGAAATTATTAAAATTTACTACCGAAATTCGGAGTCAGTGGCCTCTTTGAGAGCGCTACGTCCAATTTATGGTCGTCATAATTATCCTGTCAGATCAACAATTGAGCGTCTAGTGAAAAAATTTGGATTCACGGGGACAGTACAAATTGTTCCCGTGCCAGTGAGACAAAAAAGTGCCCGTAGTGTCGAAAATATTGCCCCCGCTAGCGCATCAATTGAGGAAGACCCAAATCAGTTTCTCACACGTCGTTCTCAAGCGTTGGGCATCTCTGTGACGTCGTTGTGACGAAAAGATCTTGGCCTGCATCCTTACAAGATCAAATTGACGCAAGAAATGAAGCCGCTTGACCACCAGAAGCGTCGTATGTTCGTGAATTCTGCTGAGCAACAACTTAAAAATGATCCGGATTTTCATCGAAAAATCATCTTCAGCGATGAAGCTCATTTCTGGCTGAATGGCTTCGTCAATAAGCAAAATATGCGTAATTGGCCAGGCAGCAATCCACATGTACTCCATAAGTCACCATTGCATCCCGAAAAAATTAGGGTTTGATGCGGTTTATGGGCCGGCGGCGTCATTGGGCCGTACTTCCTCCGTGATGATCAAGACCGGCACGTTACTGTAAATGGGAATCGCTACCGCTCAATGATAACCGAATATTTTTGGTCCGAATTGTATGATATGGACTTGGACAATATGTGGTTTCAACAGGACGGCGTCACAAGCCACACAGCGAATGTCGCAATCGATTTATTGAAAACCAAGTTTGGTGAACGTGTTTTCTCACGAAGTGGCCCAGTCAATTGGCCGCCTCGGTCGTGCGATTTGACGCCGTTAGACTATTTCCTGTGGGGCTACGTCAAGTCTATGGTCTATGGCAACTAGCCAGCGACGATTGATGAGCTTCGTACGAATATCGAACGTGAAATTGCAGCAGTATCGGCCGATTTATGCTTGAAAACTGTCGAAAATTGGGTGCAGCGTCTGGACTTCTGAAAGCGTGCCCGTGGTGACCATGCAAAAGAAATCGAGTTCCATACATAATGGCATCGAATGTACCCTTTATATGGTTGGAACGTGAGAAGGTCGTTATTTATTTTGACTATACGAATAAGTTGGAATTCTTTCGTAAGTTAATCTCTCTGCCAAAGTTGGACTACGATTCAAAAAGTTCAGCAAAAGCGCGCGCAAATTATGGGTCCAGTATGAAACATATATGTATAAACTTATTATACAACATACATATGTATGTATGTGTGCGTAGGTCAGTGCGATGGTCGCTGCATACATACATATGTACCATAGCAGTAGCGGATCGAGCGAGGACCCGGACCCCAACGAAATATCAAAGTAACACACAAATTTTAAACATTTACATATGTATGTAGGTTAACCTATAATTTTTAACACTATTCAGTCAGAAGTTATGTATGGATACTATGTATGAAATTCGGAGCCCCCAAAATGATTTTTTGGATCCGCCCCTGATCTATACATACATTTATACAAACTATCACTTAAATAATATTTTCTACTCTACACATTGACCACACCATCGATCCCCATCCGCCGCACATATTTACATACTACTTACATATGTATATATGTATTACGCACATGCTTCCATTTGAGTGTGTTTTGTAAGTATGCATATGTATGCCCGGGGACTTGCTGGGGAAATCTAATCAGGTGAATTAGTTAACAAATTTCTGCTTTTTTTTTGCATTGATCATTGGCTAGACTACTCGTTCGAATTAGTTCGAACTGACGCCAAGCTTCAAGAAGACCGACCAACAGTAAAAGCTGCATTTTAGTCACTTAAAAGCTTTGCTATGGATAACGAGGATATCTTGAGACAGCTGAATGAAGACGAAGTCGATGAACTGTTGCGGCTGTACTTGGATAAATATGGAGCAGAGAATTTTCACTATCTGCTCTTATACAATCAGCGTAAATGGGATAAACAGTTACGCAATGCCGGTATAGCAGACACTGATCCAGCTTATATATCCATGCGCAAGAGATTCTTTACGCATCGGCGTGGCGATTTTCGTCAGCATGGCACCTATGTAAGCCTGCACTACGATCTGCATCAAAGCGTATCCTTCTTTAGTTGGCAACCCAATGAGCCGCGTGAGTTGTTTGAATGTCTAGAGCAAACGCAGCTCATTGAATGGCAGCTGGGCGCTTTGCTTACCAATGTGGATTTGAGCTTTTGTGAAAGAGTCAAGGCATTGGCTTTAGAGCGCGGAGCTAGCGCTATACAAGCACGTTCCTGCTTTGGCATGGTGCTGCCGCACAAGCAGGCTTTGGCAGCTCACATGCCCGAGCTTGGACCGGACTTTGAGCTGCGTGAGCTAAACGAGCAAGATGCTTATTTAGTGCATGATGTGTGGCCAAATAAGCGCGAGGGTAGCTTGCCATATATCAAGGCGCTGATACGTTTTAATCAAACGCTGGGCGTTTGTCGTAGTGATACGGGCGAGCTGGTTGCATGGATATTCCAAAATGATTTCTCAGGCTTGGGGTAGGTGCACAAACTGATGAAATTATTATTTCTCATGTTGTTGAACATTGATTTGACAGGTTGTTGCAAGTGTTGCCCAAGGTGGAGCGTCGTGGCCTAGGCGGTTATTTGGCCGCAAAAATGACCGTCAAAATTGCTCGAGCAGAGCAGGTTACGTTAACGGCTTGGATTATACGCAGCAATTTTCGTAGCGATGCTTTGCTTAGTAGGATTGGCTATACAAAGCCTGTGATCAACGAATGGATCAAACTTGCACCCGCTACTTAACATAATTTATACAAGAGCATACTCAATGGGTTCATATTTTACTATGTACATGGTCAACAATTTAATTGCGCAGTTCTATTTTATACAATTTGCTTTCGCTATTAGAATATACACACTTTAGGGCTTCTTAATAAAATTCAAACTAATGCAAACTTGACGGCAGCTACCTCCAATTTTCATACATACATATTAATAGTATACCTGTATACAAACACACATACATAAGTTAATACAAAATTGCAGCTGTACGACATAATTTAAGGCGCAACATGCTTGGAATTTCCAAGCACATTTTAAGTTTCTAACGTTTACAGTTGTAGGGAAGTTCTATTAGAGGTAGGGGTAGGGAGGGGTAGGCGGTAGCATACACAAAACAAATACTATGGGAAAACAAACACACGACAAAATTTTTACTAACTAAAACTAAACAAAAAGCAGACGTGTAGTGCTCCCACTGGGCATGCCGCTGCCATTGGCTAGCAGACTATTCGTTATTGGCGTTGCGCCATTGGACGAAATTTTGCCGTTCATGGCGCCACGATAGTAAGGATCCACTTTGTTGTGCTGCAGCGGAGTGTATGTGATGTGATTGCTGCTTTGGTTGGTAAGCGGCAGAGTTGGTTGCTCTCTTCTCTTGGAGATTTGCTTGGCGCGATTGTAGCAGAGCACCCCAAAGATGGCTAAACTCATGCCAACACAGTTTATCCAGGTGACAGGATTTCCCAAAATGATCAGTGAGACGGCTATGACAAATATGCGTTTTGAGGCACTGGCCACGGCATAGGTGAGAGGTGTAACCAGCGACAGCACGCTAAAAGCAATAATATTCTGCAGCCAATTGAGTACGCCATCTGCAAAGAGTAGGGCTATGACACGGTAGTCCAGGTTTTTCTGCAAAATATGCATGAATATACTTCTTTTTTTAAGTAATGTAATAATGCTGCACTTACAATGGCTGTGTGATGAAAAACATTGAGACTGTCCGCATAGAGCCAAATGGGCAGGAAAATGAATAGCGAAAGTTTGCCTAGCAAGTGCAGCAGTCGCAAGTGATGTATGCCTGTGTCCTTAAGCACCTGAAGATAAGCAGCATTATATATTGTTTGTGTTTGCGTAGAGTGCTTACTACCTTTTTGGAGAAGATGTTTTGCATTGAAAAGCCCATGGTTGAAATGAGTGCGCTGATTAAACCCATCATATCAAAGGAAATTTCTGTAACGGTGGCTATGCCCACGCCAGTTATGATGGGCAAGAGACTCAGGTACACAAGTGTGGGCTGCTTCTCTCCAAAGAAGACGCGGGTTAGTACAACAGTAAAGAGTGGCATCGTCGCTTTAACTATAGTAAAGTCAGAAAGTACAAGTAAAGACCAGTTGCTGACGTGTGAGCTTAATAACTCACCCGTGTGTGCATAAGAAACGGGCACTTTCCACAACGATATATGCGATGTGACGGATGCCAGCAGTTTGCCCAAAGCCAGTGGCACAATAAGTCGCAGATAGTAGGCGCGCGGTATATCCTGATATTTGCGTATCCTCCACAAATTGAAAAACGGTCCGCTGTACAATGTTATGCTGCACAATTGTACGAGTGTGACCGTCAAAGGAAACGGAAATTCATTAAGCACCATTTTGCCAATAACATTATTGCTGGACGAGATGATGTACCAAAAGAGGCACATCATCAATACGACCGCAACATGGCGTGAACCAGTACGTTTGCTGCTGCTACTAAAGCTTTGCATGTTGTATTATCGTCTTGTATGTGTTTACAAGTAGCTAATAGCTCCTGCCAGTCAGCGTTATGCTGATGTGCTACTATCGCACACTTGGTCTATTGCATTTCGCGTTGTGTTTTAATAAAAACCGTATAATTAAAAGTTTTAACTTGTCGACGACGACGGCGACGTTGTCTGTTTATTTTCGACGTGTACATAGTGTTGCAAAATGCTGCACATGTCGGGCTATTCCCCCAATTGATCAAATATTCGCAATTGCGAAACTATCGGCAATCGGTTTAATCGCCGCAACATTTTGCAAAGATTGCCAACATCTACGAAATAGTTAAGCAAGTGAAGATTAACATTGTTGGAATCTATTTAATAAGAAAGCACAAAGTGTCCTTTATTAAAAATCATATTATTTTTTTGTAAAATTAAGCTAATTATTGTTGATTTGTTTTAATTAAGAATTTGAAAGAAGTGCTGTAAAAACATCGATACATCAGTGTATTTTCGATAGCGCTAAGAGCGCCATTGAGGCGGCAAAATTAAAAATTTTTTCATTTATAAATTGAAATTTTTTAATAATTTGTGTTAATTGGCGTGGTATTAATGGAGAATTTTGTTTTGGAATTAAATGATGAAGGTTAACTTAATGATTCTGATGTTTAGCATTTTGTATGCAACTATGTTGTAATAAAAGGGATGTAAAATCAATTATATTGAAGCATTTATTTAACAAACTTTAGGAACAGTAAATGCAACATCGGTCGCAAAATTTAAAAGACTAGATGTAACACTAAAAATTTGTATGACCAAAGTCACACCAGTCGGTCAAACTTTAAAATAAAAGACTTGCCTAAGCTATTCAGGACGATTCAAAACTATATTTAACTGAGAGTGAATCATGGCTGAACTCATTTTAAATTAAAAAATAAATGCATTGGCTACCAAAAAAATTAAATTCAGCATGTACATATGTATTTTACTTTAGCTAGAAATAGCCAATCCTCATCAATTAAATAAGGTTTGCGTTATGAGGCTCAGTTTATTTTTTTGTTTGTAAGCAAATAGATATTAAGAATGAAATGAAAATATTGTCAAAGATTTATTTATTTACAAGCAGTCAGAAATAAAAATTGTTTAAATAGTGACGAAAAAATTATCGGAAGATATCATTATTTTTATAAATATCGATTTATTTTATACATCAGTTGGCAGCACTGAGTTTTATTGGCATTCTCTTCACAGTTTGACTGACACTGCTGTGTTTTGTGCCGGAGTGAAATTTATTCTGCTCGTCTTTGGGAACAAATAAGTTAAAAAAGAAGTTAATTATGAACCGTGCACGTCGTTCCACTGGCAATAAGGCCTTTGTTGCTGGCGGCGTTTATGTAAGTAGCATTATTTCACCAAATTTTCCAGACCATTCATCTACTAGAATAGCATATAGATACATACATACATGCATTATATGTATAAGCAAATTATAATGAAAAAAAACAGAAGTACAACTAAATTTGGTTTAATGTCGCATGCATTCATTTCCTGTGTTATTTTGATAATTTGCACTTACAAAAACTTGCATACAAAGTACACAATACAATACAAAAAGAATGCGTGTTTTCATGTCGGCTTTTTTTTTCATCTTATTGATTGCCGGCCCGAGAAGCCGCGAACAATATTGATTTGCAAATCGAGATACAGATTCTTTTTAGAAGATAAAATGTTTTACCGGAAATTTTGTTTTCTTTTGTTTTTTGTTCTTGTATGTGTGTGTACATTTGTATGCACATACATGTATATGTATGTATTTTTGCTTCGTAAGTGCTAATTTCATGACATCACAGTTAAATATAAACATCCACGCACAAATGCATTTGCAGCAAGTCTATAACCTTAAATCTAAAATTGGCAAATGCAGGTGATAGTCTGGAGGCTGCGATTCTGTGGACCGGGGAATAAGCGGGATAGTATAGTGCCTGCCAGTTGGTTGGTCTCCAACCAGATTTGAACGAGTATTAGTATCTATGTGTGTTTTTTTAAAGTTCCAACGAAACGAATCCATGACTCAGATGTTGAATCTGTTTTTAAACGTTTCGTAGCGGGCAATATACGCTTCATCAATATGCTGCATCCATTTTGTTAATGGCTGGCTTAGTAACAAGCATCCTTGTCTTCAAAAGGTTTCTATTTATTGTTTTCTGCATCCTGGAACGTTTCACATTTTAGTCATTCTGGTCAAAATAGCGAACAGACTTTTGGACAAAAAATGGAAAATATGTACATGAAATTATTATTATTTAAGGTTATAGAGCTGGCATCTTCACATCTTCAGTTATTAATATTATTAGAAAAAAACCAATTAATAGTAAATATTTTTGCATTAATTAAAATATTTTTATTTATATAATTTACAGCGCACAGTAACAAAGTGTGTGTGTTTCAACCCAATTGTGAATTTATTTGCAATAGCCACTAAAAGCGCCTTCATCGCAAGTGCCTAGCGTTGTCCACTCCATTGCTTCGCGTTAGTCAAACATTAACATCCTAACTCGTACAAAATTCGTAAACTCAAACTGCGCTCAGTTTTGGAGTCTGGGACAATTTACAAACCGGCCAGCAATTAGTTAAAAAAGCTGGATTTGTGATTTTCGGTACTTTTACGGCTACTGTAAATTCTTTCACCAGAAATTGTAACTAAAATGATTAGTTTTGCGTTACATAGCAATGCTCATTTACTTCACTAAAAGTACCCAAACGATACACCGCCACCTTCAAGAACAAAACTGTCAAAGGTTTGGTGCTTCCTAATGCCGTACTCAGAGTGCCTATAAATTTTTATATAGAGCACTGCATAACTGGAGCTAACAAATCGCACAGTTTTTTTGTTTTGTTTTTTTTTTTTAACAAGATTTCATTCGGTTTCGACTGTTACCGCATGAAATCCGTTAATGGATTTGACTGCTTCCAATTAGGCAGTGTGCAAGCACAAATTAAATGTTCCAAACATTTGATCAGTGGCAAGCAGAAACCATCATTAGTTGGCATATGGTTTCAACACGCAGCGCGTGCATCATACGTTTGGGCACTTTGGTTGTAGGAATGGTCATGGCTATTCCTGAACTATAGTTTTTAGTGGGAACGCCAGCACCCCGACATGCCGCCGAGCTGCCATGGTCTGAGCGCCCGATAGTAGAGTGTTTAAATGGCATGTAAGACATTTCGATTGGTAACATCAATAAATCACAATGGAGCAGGCCTGCACTCCTGCTATATAAGCTACGAAATTGTTAATTCTTGTAGTTATTCCGTTGAATTTATCGATCGGTGCATTGGCGTACGCGCCTGCCTTACTAGAGAGCAAAAATGTGCATGTTGTTATTTGGTGTCTGAAAAGCTAATAACATTTTTTCGTTTAGAATGCAAATGCGGCTGCTAAGCCTGGTGTAACTCTGCCAATTGGGAAAGAAGTGCCTCAGCAGCAGGTGGAAGCACCACAGCTGGCTCAGAAGGTTGAAGAATCTATGCCAGTGCCGCTGATACCCGTTAAGGAAGAATCAATGCCTATGACACTGGACGAAGATCCAGTTGTGACCAATAATAGCGATAGCTTGTGCTATCTCAGCGAGGACAATAGCAATGGTGGCAAAATACCCTTCAAAAAGATCTTTCAACGGCGCAAGAAGTCATCTGGTAGTACTATTAACAGCATTCCATTTTATTGTTTAAATAATTCGTATTTCTTATTTTTACAGAACGCACACGTGATAAAAAATTGCGCCAGAATCGTCAGCTGCGCAAGTCCATGCTGCCTAAAAATGCTTTGATGGCACTCAATGAAGTCAAGGGCATTACTATTAGTGATTTCACTATTAATAACAATATTGATAGTGGCTTTACTGCCATTGTCACAGTAAACTCTATACAATATGAGGGCAAAGGGCAATCGAAAATGGCTGCCAAAAATATTGCCTGTGAAAAGGCTTTACGTGATTACATTCTGGCCAAAATGACACCCAAGAAGAAAAAAGGGCGTCTACCAGCTGATATGGACACAAGCGAAGCGGAGAATGGTGAGGAAGCTAGTGAAAATGGTAACGCTGACTCTACCGAAAATCCTGATGATGATCTGCCAATGTTAAATTTGGCTTCATTTGCTATATATAAACTATTTGCTGAGTGGGAGCGCGAGGGTTTTGTTGTACCCGAAATGCATCCATCAGGGGCCAATGCAGCGGGCCAGTCAGGCGGCGATGCTAGTTCAACTGCTACTACTCCGGCAAAGGAGCCAAAGAAGCCGCCAATACGTACTGAGTTGCCTAGTGATTACGCAACTATGCATCCAGCTACTTTACTTTGTATTGTAAGTTTCTTGTTTAAGAACTAATTTTCATTGCCAACTGCGAAGCTAATGTTACAACTGCAATCCTAATGCACATAAAACACATTAAATTTGTCCCTGGACAAACTTTGTTTCGAGTTAAGCTTGGCTATTGGTTGTGCAAAAAAAATTAACCTTGCAGGAGTCAGTGTGAATGCGCTACAAGGTTAAAATATTTGTTTTGTAAACTAATCTTTTTTGTATATCTTTGCAGATGCGTCCAGGCATTACTTATGTGGACTATGGCTGCTCGGGTGAAAAGCCAAATGTTTTGCAGCGTTTGGGTGTTGTTGTTGATAACCAGGAGTTTACAGCTAATGGACGCTCAAAGAAGATAGCACGTCGCAACGTAGCTGTTAACGTTTGCAACTGCTTGTTTGGCACAAACTTCTCATATGAGGAGTACTAAGTATTATTTAAACACTCTTGACACACACAAAACTTTAAAAATTAGAAAATTACCTTAACGCAACATTTATATAACTATAATGTAATATGTTTTTGCACTATTTATATAGAGGTAACTGCCCCAAATAATTTATTCTACTCTGTATTAGTTTAACGAGCAAGTCAAACAAATATATGGTCTACACTATTCAACAAATTTTTGTAAATCAATTGCGTTTTTAAAGTAAATAGTGATTAGTATATGCCAATCATCGTGGTAAGCTTGGGAGTGCACCACAAAATCCCCAAAATGTACCAATGAAATAGGAGCAAAAGTAATATAAAAACTGGAACTATTCTGGAAAGCGTTTTTGTTAAAAGTTTGGTGTATCTTGGCTTATGGACTTTGAAGTCTGAGAGTTCATGTATATATATCTCAGTTACTACTTGAGGTAATGCAATATACATATACATTGCACATGTGTACTCAGAAAATTTAAAAAAATATTTTTTTTTCTTGTGTTCTCTTTGAGCTTGTCCTTTGTATGGCCACCGTTTTAGTCGTTGTAAATTTCTATCGATGTACACGATAATATCGATACTATAATTTCAAAATACATCGAGTACTTGGGCACCTACTTCGTTGACAAATAGTGTTTTAGTATCGATAAATTCCAGCTGATTCCAATTTTCTAAGCAACAGAAAAACAAATTGTTTTACGTCGTAGCGCTATGTCCAAATATATTTCGAACATAGCAAGAAACGCCTGGCGCTATTCACGCCATGGCACTTCGCAAATGTAAGATTTTGAATTTTTTATATATTAAAAGAAATGTCTATTATTATGCCATAAGCAGCTGCCAGCGTTCACTTGGTCACATGGCTATACCTACTCTGGCATCATTATCCGCCAACACAGTAAGGACATCTCTGCTCCGGCAAAAAGTGGCTACATCGATGAATACCATCACAAAGCGTAGCATGTTTATACAAACACAGGACACACCAAATCCCGATAGTTTAAAGTTTTTGCCCGGTGTTGAAGTGCTGGGAACAGGAAATACTTATGATTTTCCCAGTGGCACTGCAGCGCATAACAGCCCACTAGGTAAGGTTAAGTCAGTAAAAGAGTGTTTATTTGATAACTTTTAATCTTTTGATCTTCTGATCCCATGCAGCAAAGCTGCTGTTTCGTATTGACGGCGTGCGTGCCGTATTTTTCGGCGCCGATTTTGTAACCATATCCAAAGAAGAGGGTGCTGAATGGAGCCTTATTAAGCCAGAGGTGTTTGCTGTTATTATGGACTTCTTTGCCAGCGGCTTGCCCATACTGCACGAGGCTAAGCCAAATGCCGACACAGAAATCTTTGATGACGATGATGAAACCGTTATGATGATTAAGGAGCTTTTAGATACTCGTATAAGACCCACTGTGCAGGAAGATGGTGGCGATATTGTCTTCATGGGTTATGACAATGGTGTAGTTAAGCTTAAAATGCAAGGCTCGTGCTCCTCGTGTCCCAGCTCTATTGTTACACTTAAAAACGGTGTGCAAAATATGCTGCAATTCTACATACCTGAAGTGGAATCAGTGGAACAAGTTTTTGACGAGTCGGACAAAATGGCAGACAAGGAGTTTGAGCGTTTTGAAAAGAATTTAAAGCAAAAAGAGCCAGCTGATGCGCCTGTAGGCATAGGTGGGCCAAACAATTAGTATGACTAACGATGTTAACTTTATTTTATTGTTACTAAGTTTTCGACTCGAAACAATGTTTAAATAAATTTTATGATTATAGGACTAGAGGAATAAGCGAAAAACTTGGTGGCGTCTATAGTTAGGGTTTGGCAATCTTAACTTTTTCCAGGCTTTCATTTTTGCTAAGGCAATGTTTTTTGATTTGGTATGATCTTTTGAGTTGTTCATCCTATTTTGGGGAATGTTAAGGCACTGATGTATTTATAGCGGTATGTGCGATGAATAAGAAAGAATTTCAAATAGATTCAAGGTATTGCATCGGTTTTATTTGGTATCTGGTGTAGCAACATATTACTATTGTATAAATTTGGTGTCATTCCAGAAATTGTTGAAATTTGTTTATTAATATGTATGTATAAGTATTTTATTATCCTTTCCTGGATTTCTGTTCCTATTGAATAACAAAAATATACTTTAAGACGTTACATAGCTGCAGCCCTGGTAAATAGCTCTGAATGGCTATGAGTAGGTTTCGCTGTGAATGGTGAAAATAAAGAAGTAGCATTGAGTCACACACCAATAGAGTGACAGACACACACAAGTAAATAAGAAAAGACAAATTGATACATCGCCATAATAAAACAAACCAAATTTACGCGTATCTTTTTATTAAAATTTAACAAAAACAGCAAGTGTGCAGCGTGCACCTCAAACTAAGCCCACCTGGAACCAAACAAAAATAACAAAGCAACAAACGTGCGCACAGCTGCTAACTTATATCAGCAAAAGACAAGAGGGACACGGCGACGAGAGATCAGAGTGATTGTCCGGGTCAAGACGAATAAGCAGCTACTATAATCACAACAAATTAAAGCTAAAATCTCAACAAACATCCAATATGGTTAAATTATTTGCCCTTAGCATCTTCTTCAAAGGTGCCAGCGAGGCACGTATGCTTAAAACCACCTCCGACTTGCAGTCCTTTTCCTTCTTTCAACGTGGCACTGTTAATGAGTTCATGGCGTAAGTTTTTAATGGCACTTCTTAGTACCAATTATAAATACAATTGTTTGCATATCTCTAAATAGGATTAGTTTCTTACACAGTACTGTAGCAGGAGGCTGCGCTGGAACATTTTTTTTAGGATTTAGACGAGTGAATGTATCATGCAAAATCCCTTTGTACTTGTTTTCAAACCACATGAATAGTATAGATTATTTCAAATGTATGTAAAAGGCGGAGTGTTGGAGGCTTGAGTCATGTGCGTGAAAACATCTGGAAATGGACATAAAATTTAAGCCCATACACGCATTTTAGAAAATGGGCTCTTAATATGAATATCATATAAATGCTGAAATCTTAAGTGGGCCCCTAGCCCTTGAGCCAGTCTAATTTCTGAAAAAGCACTAATTATCTTGTGTAGCTCTAAATCCAATCAGAATCCCAAGGTAGCCCTTGTCCATTAGGAAGATTTTTTAATCCTAGTTTTAAGTAGTCCTAGAGTTTAAGTAAGGAATCGAGGAGTTAGGTTTTAGCTATATTAAACAGAGAACACATTAAATAGGATAACACAAAATATACATGGCAAGTTTGTTCGACACTAATTTTTTCTTATTCAATCACCAACAGCTTTGCCTCGAAAACTATTGTGGAACGAACTCAACCGGCCCTGCGACAGTCGGTTAAACAGGATGCCTATATGTGCCATGTCTACGTGCGCGCCGATAATCTAGCAGGCGTATTGATCGCTGATCATGAATATCCGCATCGAGTGGCACACACGTTAATTACAAAACTGCTGGATGACTTTTCGGCCAAAGTACCAGCCGAACAGTGGCCTACTGGCACCGATGACTCCATAGCATTTAATCAGTTGCCCACATTTTTGGCCAAATATCAAGATCCCAAAGAAGCTGATCCATTGACAAAAATGCAAAACGATTTGGATGAAACAAAAATTATATTAAAGAATACAATCGAAGCGGTGCTGGAACGTGGTGAGAAACTTGACGATATGGTTATTAAGTCGGAGCAGTTATCGCTACAGGGCAAAGCGTTCTACAAGACAGCGAAAAAAACCAATTCATGTTGCAGTTTCGCCTAAATGTGCACACCACGGGACAGCAACACACTTTTTGCATCACAGGGACAAACTCAAAACTATCTCAAGTTGATGGAAACCACAAAAAACAACACCAACCAACACTAACCATTAAAACAACCAACAACAAAAAGCTACATTGGCGTTGGACTTAGGAATTTGTATGCTTTTTATATTCTACTAAGTACTATACATATATATATATATCTGTAATTAGTTAATTTTATATGGTATTTAAGAATATTATGTATGTATGTGTATGTATGTACGCCGCGTTAAATCCTCGATATTCTTTTTATTTCGTATTTATTAATTATACCAACCGCTACGATAGGATCTAAAGATCTAAAAAATATTTCATGTATGGTTATATGTCTATCTCTTTTCATTCTCGTATTGGTATCTTACTCTATTGTTGTTGTCGTTCTTTGTTTGTTTATACCCACTATCCACCCGGAGTAAGCATTACCGGGCTTATGTCTAATAATTATACTCGTAAGTGTTTATACGTCAAATGGCAGCTAAGCTATGTACGCATGAAACCGTTTTTGGAACCGGAGCTGAAGATGCCGCCTACTCAAGGTTCAAACCCACCTCCGCTAGTTTTCTCAATATATGGCTATGCCAAAACACTCAAAAGGCGTAATAAAAAGTATTATGGTAATTAAATAGAGATCTATGTGTTTATTGTCGTTTTGTCTAAGCTTTTATCAAATTATGGCATGAGATGTTTATACGGTTTAGCTTTTAAGTGAGGCATGAAAATCAAAAAGAATTAGAGATTGGCAGAAGAACTGGGACACAACAAGGGAGTTTACTTAACAATTTACAGCTTGAAGAAACCCAGGGCACTATTGTATTGATCACATTTCCGTATTAATGGTGGTTTGTACAAGATATTGGGCAGATAATTGCATCCAACTATCACTTTGAAGACTATCAATTAACCCCAGTAACAGGGAAAACCTTTTTTCATAAAGTTTTCCTCAAGTACTTCATCTTGGATTACCTCAAAACCTCAATGGGGATTTACTGCATGCGTACTGACTCGCTTTTTGACTTCTAGTCCGTAGGAAACATCAAAAATAAGGAACACTATTGCTAAATTCCCAAACAAATTCAAGCTCATATGAATCCAGGAATATATTGACAAACCTGGCAACCAAACACTATAACCATCACACTTAAAATCTCAATGTCATCCTTAACTCTTGATGTGTCATATACTCAACTCCACAAAATACGGAGCAGTTAATCCAATTCTCAAAAACTTGTACTACACAATATAACCCAAATATCACTTAGGCGGAGCTAAAGGCCGCAGCTGCTCGAACGTCAATTTATCTTTAAGAAGGACTCTAATTGTAGCTATAAGTTTTTTTTTAATAAAAATAAAATATTCCGGTGTTCAGTGTGAATTTCAAAAAATATGTTGATATATTTTTTTTGTGGAGCTTCTAAATCGATTTTGTGAAAAAACTTGGATGGGTTTTGTTAAATAAAAGCTGTGTGTCAAGTTGGGAATTTCTACGAGGAAAGGATTGGAGGTAAATATTATTGCCCAGAGACTCCTTTAGAAGCAGAATTTCCAACAGGATGTTTTGGTTGATCTTTATTGTGCTTGCCTACAAATTTTTTATAACGAATTTGTTGAAATTGCAGCCGTAAATGGGTGTTTAAAAATGGATAATCTTTCACAACTTTTTATGTCGTTCTACGCTATAACATTCTTTCTTTTTGATGGAACATAATAGACAATTTTGAAAATAAGGCTAGATTTGTACCCCAAGCACTATAAGGTATATTTGAAAGGCGCTTGTTCGCAGCTTATAAGCTGTGTGACGTCATCATCATCTTGGCCGCATCCAGAAGCTTTCGCCAGTCATTTCTGTTTTGAGCGCACTGATGCCAGTTGGAATTATCAAGCCTAGCTAGGTCAATAGATACCTGATCTTTCCATCTCAGAGAAGAACTCCCTCTTCCGCGAAGGCTTCGTTCGCTGGAGTATCATCATCCATTCTTGCCACATGCATTTTTCTTACGTAAAATTTTTCTCTCGATAACACCTAGGACTCGCTCATCATTGTTCGTTATCGTCCATGATTCTGCGCCATACATAAGGACGGGTAAAATAAGCGCTATATAAAGAGTTATCTTTGTCCTTCGATAGAGGGCTCGACTTCTCAATTGCCTACTTAACCCAAAGTAGCACCTGTTGTACGCTTAATCTCAAGAACGACGTTGTTTTTGGTGTTTATGCTGGCTCCTAGGTAGTATCGACAGTAAAATGTTGCCCAAGACGCTGAGAGGGCTTGTGTGTCGACAAGAGGTATTTTGTTATGTGGATGACTGTGTGACGTCACATAAAATGAAATGATTTTTCGAATGGGAGGAATCACTTGATGAAAAGAAATGGCAAAATATCATTGGAAGTTATTGAGCAAGCGATTTGAAAACGGATTAAAGCCATCGGCATGATTCGGAAAAGAGGAAATTGGGTTCCGTACGAGTTGAATCAGACTCAGAAACAGAAGAGTTGATCAAGTTCACGAAATAATCGTAGACGATAGATGAGTCATAGCTTTGTGAATGCTGAGGCTAGAGACAATATAAATAAAAAGGTATTCTTTTACGAACAGTTGAGTTCATCCAAGTTGATCAAAAAACATGTGAAAGGAAAAATTGAAGCTTAGACTATACTATTTGTATAGGTTCAAGACGAATGAGATGGATAAATTTTGCACGGACCACAGCAGACGCCGAACGTGAAGAGAGAGACTCGATTCTTCCCTAATGACTCTCGAGTCCGTGCCCCTCCGAGAGCTCCGGGGCCCACAGCTAAAGCAGTAGAATACCTGCGCCCTAGTCCGTCCCAAGCCCGGTTGAGAAAGGAGTTGGGAACAAGATCAGTCTGAATGGCCATAATTATATGGAATTTTATTTCTTTTAAAGAATCTTTGTTTAAAATCCAAATATATTGATGCAGCAAAGCAAACAAAATTTTAAGATTATATTCGTGGAACCAGCCGCTGGCAGCTGGAGTCCAACTGACATGTTCCTTCTCGTCAAACCGTAGGGCAATTTCTTTGTTGGCGGACTTTACAGCATTAGATCCTAAATGCAGAAATCTCCACGAATGGTGCCGGACAACGAGTCGTTTCTTCACTTGTGAACAGATGCTTTCAAAACACATTCGGAAAGGGTTTGTTTATGGAATTTTGTGCGGTGATGAAAAATGGTTCTTCTTCTCAAGCGCAAAAAACCATGGGGAATGCTTGGACATGGCTGCACATCGAAGCCAGAGCTAATAATCACGAGGAAAAGCTCATGCTCTGCATATGGTGGGACAAGCTTGGGTTTGTTGAGCTTCTGAAACCGTATGAAATCATCACAGGAGATCGGTACCGAAAGCAATTGATGCTTTTGATATGAAGATTAAAGGAAAAACGCACGCCATGAGAGACGACACAGTCATCTACCAGCACGACAATGTATGGACACTCGGGATAGAATGTCCTAGCTCAACCGCAGTGATATCCAGATATTGCTGCTCGGATTACCATGGGTTTTGATCTATGGGATAAAGTCTTAGTCAAATAATTACGCAATTCGTGGATTGCCTTAAAGGATTCATCGTTTTTTTGAAAAGATATCCTAGTTAAAAGTTTTTCCAACTTTTTTTTTATGTTAACCTTACAGGAGATCGGTACAGAAACAATTGATGCGTTTGAGACGAACATTGAAAAAAAAAACAGACACAGGACCAAGAGACCCGACAAAGTCATCTACCAGCACGACAATGCACGGACACTCGGGTTAGGATGTCCTAGCTCAACCGCAGTGCTCTCCAAATATTGCTGCTTCGGATTACCATGGGTTTCGTTCCATGGGAACGGCCGAAGTCAAAAAATTAAGCAATTCGTGGATCGCCCTAAGGTTAGATTAGGTTATGGCGGCAGTTGGAACTGACGTCCCAACTCACTTAGGCCAACAATAGGCCCGTTATGATACCGCTACAGTGAGCCATTTCCCCACTCTTCCCCGCTTAAGAGGTCCTCTATATGAGGTGAGAAAGCCATCCGGCAGCCTGAATAAACCTTAAAAGGCATTTTGGACTCTGTTTAGAGAGCTGAGATAATTCATCAAGAAAATGTGACTTTAGGAACCTGAATCTTTTACTGCACAGCCTACGGCAATGACAGAAAAGTGTTCCACTGTCTCCAGCTCCTCCACTTCGCAAGAGCTTCTACAAAAGTCATGGTGGGGAGCATTCAACCTGGATGCGAGATTTGCCACTTGCTATCACAGGACACTGGCTGGTGAATCGCCTCAAAGGATTCATCGTTTTATCGAAATGGTTTCCCATCATTAATAGTTTTTCCAACTTTTTATGGAACAAAGGGTATATTAAGTTTGTGCAAGGCGAAAATGTATGTAACATATAGAAGGAAACGTCGGAGACACCCCAAAGTTACCTAAAATATGATCAGGATGAATAGAGAAGTCGATATACCCATGTCCGTCTATCCGTTTAAACGCCTAGATCTCAGAGATGGTAAGAGCTAGAGTACCCAAACTTTCATATTAGATCCCATATTATTCCATAGGAGACAAGTTTATTTTATTTTGTTGGTATCGGGTATAAATTATATAACTCTCATAGGGGTGTTTGAGACGACCTCGACAAAAAAAAAAGGTTTTGGATGTATAATTCGTTTGTTCATGATGATATCGTAGCCAAATTTGGTATTCAAAAGTTTTTTATAGTTCCCAAGCACTGTACCAAATTTAATTAAAATTGGTTGACTTTATCATATAGCTCCTATAGGATAGATCTGCCAAAATAACTTTTTTATACATAATTCGCTATATTTAATTTTTTAATAAAGATATCGTAAACAGATTTGACGTTTGGAAATTTTTTAGAGCACTTAAGCAATGTGCCAAATTTGAACAAAATCGGTTGACTATATCATAGAGCTCCCATAGGGCCGATCTTCTAAAAAATCGATTTTTTAACAAAATTTGTTGCGTTTCGTTTGTAAAAATATTGGGACTTAATTTGGTATTCATAAGTTTTTTTAAAGTTCCTAAGCACTGTACTAAATTTAATCCCAATCAGTTGACTATATCTCCCATAAGACCGATTGGTCCAACAAACGTTTTTTATACAGGGTCCGGCACTCGAAGTGTAACGAAAGCAGTAATGGATTTCAAACGTAATAGTGTAGTTGCATTATATTTAGCTGGAAAATCATAACCAGCGATTGTTCGTGAGCTCGAACACCTTAAAGTAAATAAAGTTTTCGTTTATCGCACCATAACTCGTTACAATGATACTGGTAGCATCGCAAAACGTCATGGAGGTGGTCATCAAAAGACTGCAACGTCACGAGAGATGGTTCAAAAAGTGAAGAAGCGACTTGAGAGAAATCCCCGACGAAGTGCCAATCAAATGGCGAAAGAACTGAAAATATCTGACCGTAGCATCCGTCGCATACTGAAAAATGATCTCAAGGTCAAGCCTTACAAGATCCAAAAGGCACATGATCTCACACCGAAGCAGCAACAAGTCAGACTTGAGAGAGCGAAGGAGTTGCTTCGCTTGGCCGAAAGCGGTCAATTGCCGAACATTGTGTTTTCTGACGAGAAACTCTCAAAACGATAGGGTTTACTTGAGGGACCGTTCATACGAGAATTTGAGTCATCGATTGGCCACCAGGAGGCAGCACCCGCCACAGATAATGGTTTGGGCCGTTGTAACCGCAGATGGGCGCTCTCCAATCGTTTTCATCGAGCCTGGCGTCAAGGTTAATGCGCAATATTATCGGGAAAGTATTCTGGAGGTTGCTTTGAAGCCGTGGGCAGACAAACATTTCGGTGGCAGACCATGGACGTTTCAACAGGACTCGGCACCGTCTCACAAAGCTCGAGTGAACCAAGAATGGCTGAAAAACAACGTTCCGAACTTCATTACGTCCACACAATGGCTCTCGAATTCACCAGACGCGAATCCGATGGATTATTCTCTTTGGGCCATTTTGGAGAGCAAGGTCCGAACTAAAAGATACAACAGTCTCGAGGCGCTGAAAAAAGCCATTGTCCACGAGTGGGCCAAAATACCTGCAAGTCACATTCGGGCAGCTTGCGATTCATTTTGGACCGTCTCAAGGCCATAGTGAAGGCAAAAAGTGGCCATATTGAGCGAAAGTAAATTGTTTCTAAATTTCGTATTATTTTTACACATTTTGTACCTTGAATTGAGTAAAGGTAATTTTCCAAAATGAATTTATGGCCTTTTTAATTGGTTACACTTCGAGTGCCGGACCCTGTACAATATTGGATGTGTTTCGTTTGTTTGTAAAGATATTTGAACTAAATTCGGTATTCAGATATGTTTTAAGGTATTACAGCACTGTGTCGAATTTGATCGAAATCGGTTGACTATATCATATAGCTACCATAGGAACGATCGGACAAAAAAAATGTTTTGCTTAAAAATTCTACTGTTTTTGGCTTTTTATGAAGGAATCGGATTTTATTGCAAGCTAGAGGTACAGGGTATGCCAAAGTCGTGAGCACCCAACGCCATTTTTTTTTCATATTAACAAAAAAAAAAAAACACATTTAGTTGCATTTTGTTAAAAAGTTTTTGTTTTCATTTTTATTATGTTGTATTATTATTACATGGTATATAGTAGAGTATGTGTAATATATAGATATCATTCGCCTTGTAAACATTTATAAATGTTTATATATGCTACTCATTTTTTTTGTTGTTTTTCTTTTATTAATTATTATTTTAATTAACTCATTTTTTAAGACCTTCTCCAACTTTTATATGTAATGGGAGCGAGGGTTTGGGGGGGTGTAGAGGCATACACAAGGCATTATGTGGTATGAACACATAAGATCCTGCGCGCGTGTGTGTGTGTGAGAGAGTATGTGTGTGCGTGCACCTTATAAATACGTTACTATAAGTTTAAATTGATAAAAATTTAGTTTTACTTCATTGAACTCGAACTCGTTTTTTTTGTTTTTGTTTTGTAAATTGTATGTTGAATTAAATCAAATACATATAATTGTTATTTTATATGTATGTGTGCTTATATACTATATTTCAAAATTTTTAATAATGTTTCATTTCATTTTTATTAATATTAACTTCTTGTGTCCACTGCGCATTTGTCTTTATTTCTTTTTTGTTTTTGTTTTACATAGTTTGATGTTTCATGATTTCGTTATATTTAAACAATTTGCAATTGAAATTGAAAATATGCATTTACATACATACAATACATAACATACATATGTGTATGTATGTATGCTTGTATGTGCTATGTATGTATGTATGTATGTATGTGTTAAAGTATGTCTAAATGCACGCTCGTTCGAAATGGCTAAGAATTTGCTTACTTACATTATTGCAGCTGTATCAACGCAACAACAAATTAAAGAAATTAAAAAAATTAGTACATACTTTATATATGTATGCATGTATGTATGTATGAGACAATATACTTTTGCTTTAAAATGAGCATAAATGTGTGTTTGCATGTGTGTGTGTGTGTGTTGGTGAGTGTGTGTGTGTTTAAAACTAGTTTGCATAAATTGTTGGCTTGCTTTTATATAGTATATGTATGTATGTATATATAGTAAGTTATATACCCCACAGATTTTTTGTATATAAAGAGGGTTTGGGGCTACTGACTGACCACCCACCCAATAGTCATCGTGCATTATACTTTTTGTGGAAATACTCTGGACATTGCATACACACATACATATATGTTGTATATAATTGTCTAGCACATGCTAACTATACATATATATCAGTGTATATATAGTGTACATATATACAGGCATGTATAACTAACTAGTAATTATTGCCGTCAATATTGTATATGATGCGCCTGTGCTCGAGTTAAATAAGCTTCTGTTTAGCTTATGTACATACTACTATATGTAAGCATATGTATATAACATCGTTATTCGTATTTCTACACATTTTTGTTTTGTTTTTCATAATTCGTATCACAATGGCTTCTTTTGTGTTTTGTTTATTCTTTTTATTTGTTTTACATTTTTTTTCACTAATTTCGTTTTAGTTTTTTATAGTTTTAGCAATATTTGCGGCCAAAATAAATCTACAATTTTTTATGTATGTTAATTCATCTTCAAGCAATTATCGAGTGTTAATTTTGCTATCGATAGCTCGCTTTGCTGTTGCCTGCTTAATTTTTTTATTTATATTTGTTTGTTTTTTCTTTAAAGTGTAACACAGTGTACACAACCCTCTTTAAAGTCGGCTACTAACTTTGGCGCTTAAAAAGTATGTGAATAACAAGTAAGACGCTATAGACGGCTAGAGCCGACCATGAGCATACCCTGTAATCCTGTTTGGTTTACATTTGGTTTAAACGCGAACTTAAGCTTGTGTGCGTGCAACAGACAGACGGCACAGACAAAATAATTTTTTGTTATATATAAGTCTTACTCGTTTGCTTTTGTTTTTTTTTTATACATATACAGCCAGCACATAAAGTAGTAAATAGTATACTATATACTAAATGCATTTCACTTGTTTTCACATATAACTCTTCTTATTGTTGGCCTAAGAACTCAAAAACTGAGTAACTCATAAAAACACAATTCAAAATATTGTAATAAAAATAGTTAAAGCAAATGGTACAACAAAAAAAAAACTCATTCAATTAAGCTTAATAACGGCATATGTTTTAATAGTTACAATATTTAAAATTTGTATTTTTTATTTTATACCTTTGTTGCGTTTTTAACGAACGTTAGTTAAACGAAACTGTTTCGTATAAAAAATTTTAGTATTTTTTTTTTTGTTTTTTTTTTAATAAGATTTTTACGCTTTTTGTTGTGTTTTTTTTCAAAAGTTGCACTTTTCAATACTTTCAAAAATATGTTTACAAATTCATATATAGCACACATATACACACATATTTATATATATATATGCATAGGGCTGGCAGGGAAAGTTAAGTTTCTTGAAGAGAGCGCAAGAAATGTGCTTTAGCAAAAAAAAAAAGTTTGCCCGTTTTTTTTTTCAGTAAATTTTTTGTTTGTTACGCTTAAAATTTATCAGTTTCAACTTGGTTACTCTTTTTTTCTGGTTTTTCGCATTTTTTTTTTTGTTTTTGTCACTGTGTGTGTGTGTGTGTGTAAACAACTTATAATACAAAATACAAAGTTTGCTTTGTAGTTTTATTTCTTACAAAAAAAGAATGTGTGCCTCATGTCATCCATAATACATACACTATGCAGCCTTTTTTAGCCATATATTACATTATGGCCTTCATTTCATATACAAATACAAATACCATCATATAACATTATATATATACTCATATTATTACCATATTGCATTGGCAGTTGGCAATAAAGCAAACAGTTTGCTGCTCTTTTCTTTTTTTTTTTTTTTTGTTAAGTATGTATTTCTTATGTTTGTTTTTTTTTTTTTGTTTCATGTAAATTGGTTATTAATTAGTATTTTTTATAAGTCTATCACATCATCACAATTCGGTTGCATAAAAAATGCCCAGGCAGCGGGCGAGAGTGCTCCCAGAGTTTAAGATTTAAAAGAGAAAAGAGAGCGTTTTGAGAGCGCGGGAGTTTAAACTCGAGCTGTGGCCTCGGGCAGTTTTTTTTGTTTACTTAGTAACATTGTGTATACATATATAAAAAATAATAATAATAATATTAGTAGTATTGTAGTTATAATTTACAACTCTCGCTATATATGCAAAGTACTAAAAGCAAACATTCTAAAAAAAGTGTGTAAAAACAAAAATAAAATGAAACAAAACAATAACATTTGAATTCTTTTCAAATTCCCTGCTTATGGTATATAAAAAATTTTTTGTTTTCTAATATATGTTTCTTTTTAGTTTTCGTTTCAAAAGAGATCTTTGTATATTGATGTCTTCGTTTTATTTTTCCTAAAAATACCTAAAAACAAAAACAGTTGCTGGCTGCTGCAAAAAAGTATGCTACGCATTTTTTATTTGGCTGTGTATACGTGTGTGTGAGAGTGTAGGGAGGGTTTGTGTGCGTGTGTGTGTACTAAATTAAATCACTTTTTTTTTAGTTGCTTTTTGTACTGTGTTTTGCTCACTTTCTTGCTCTCCGGTCAACGCCAGAGCCTAGAAATATCACACACACACTTTTAAACAGTGTTTACACACAGGCCTGCTTTAAAAATCGATAACAAAAATCGATTGCAAAGCAGACCCAACTCTAAATACTGTTGAAAAATTGTACTTAACAAAATTCTCTGTTACTACTTTTTGCTATTTGGCATTATTTAGTTTGCGGTTTAAATCAAAATACAACTGCTACAACAATTTTACACTTTCTCTATTAGCACTGCTTTCTTTTTTTGTTTGTTTTATTTTCTAATTCTAAACAAATTCTCAAACGACTTTTATATGCTGTTTGTATGTGTGTGTGTATGAGTATGTGAATGTTGCTAAATGATATAAAACAAACGTCTACATATTATTATGGTAAATAGTTAGTCCTTAAATTTGCTGCTTTACTGCATTATTATTATTATTATTTTTCTCAGTTTTTTCATTTCATTTTCATTTTGGCATTTGACACTCTTTGTATTTCTTCTGTATTTAATTACGCGTTTGTTGCTTTTTTTTTTTGTTGAGTTTGCTGTTTTTTTTGTTGTTGTTATGGATGAATGTGGCGTCTTTTCTTTTCACGTTTTTGTTTTCTTTTTAATTCATTTCATTAAAAAAATTGTTTAGTTTTTTCCAGTATTTCGCTTAGAACTTTTGAAAAAAAATACTTTTGCACAAAACATTACATAAACATTTATGTTGTACAAATTAGTTTTGTTTGTTTTTAAAAATTAAAATTATATATTCGTGTGGTTCACAATTTATAAACTTGCCATTAGCAAATCAAGTGAAGTGAAACAAAGCAGAAAATTAAAAAATAAAACATATGCAATTCAATATACATATGTATATACATATACAAATCAGAACTATTACTTGAACTTTAATAGGGTTATATAATATAATAGTGTAACTTTAAATATATATCCATGAATTCTTATTCTTGCTTTTCATTTACTTGCTCTCTCACTATCTGTGTAGCTTGTTCATAATCTTCTAATTCCGTGTTTCAATTATATCGTATTATCCGTTCGTTCACTGGTTCTACAGTTTATCCAATTTCTTATTTTTATGCATTTTACGCGAAAACTAATATGTGTAGGTATGTATGTGTGGGCGTGTTATTTAAAATGTTGTTGTACGTATATTATATAAGCAAACCGTTAAATTCATACCATCCAAGTTTGGTTACAAATTTTACAAATTTTTCAAATTATTTTAATTTTTTTTTGTAAGTTTACATAACTTGATTTTTTAACTATGTGTGTATGTGTGTGTGTGTGTGTTGTTTTTGGTTGTTTTGTTGTCTTGTTGCGCTTTAACAAATTGTTGCTTTGTTGTTGACATACTTAAAAGTAATTGAACATTTTTTAGAGAGTGTGAGTGAGTTCAAGGCTCTTAACAAATCATAGCTCGAAATACTGCACAAAGTTCTTGAAATAAAATTACAACATAAAAAATATCGAATACTACATACGAGTTTTTTGTACCAAAAATAATTGCTGACTTTTATTAATTGGCGTGCAACGTAGATTTGATTTGAATTTTGACCATTTTTGCCTTTTAAGTTTCGATATAAAGTTGAGCTGAGTTTTGGTCTTGGTTTTTGTGTATTTTGGTCTATTGGTCTATCTATATAAACGCCAGTACATCCAGTGCGTGCTTTAACAGCTTTTTGGCCTTTAGTGAAATCTTGACGTCTACTTTTTATATATATGTTAAAAACAAGTTAGCTGGTCATACAAATAAACGTAACACGCAACAACTTTTCAAGTCGAACTTTTTTGTTTTACAAGCTTCGTAGTGTGAATGAATATAAATATGTTATCTAGTATAAATAGATGGGCGTAAAATTTGCTTTTAACTCTTAAGCATTCGAAGAACATGCGCTACTTAACTGATCTTTGTGTGTGTGTGTGTGTGCGGTGTGTGTTTGTATGTAAGTCGTTTTGATATTTGCGAATTTCGAATCGTAAAAAACAGCATTCAATTTGATGGCCGTCTGTTTTGTTTACCTCGTTGTTATTGTTGTTGTAGCTAGCGTAGATGACACAGTAATTCCGCAGGAAGTTTTTCTATAAATAATTGCGAAAAACATTAAAATTCTTATACCATTATATAACATATATTTCTAACTTACCCGTTTGGTTTTAGTTGTTAATTGGACAGCTGAGTTTTACACAGAGAAATATAATTATTATACAAATAATTTTAAGCAATGTTGTTGCAAACTTACCCACGGCAAAGCCGGCAGCTGTGCTTTTATTGCTGTGTTTAATACTTGGCAGAAAAAGTGTGAAAAAAAAAGCTATGGTTGAGTTGAAATATGATGTATCCTATATATAACATATATAAAACAGTTAAATTTTCTTTGTGTACATGATGATCTTATTCATTTCAATTTGTTGCCAGATTTTTTAATGTTCATTGTGGATGTTGTTGCAATTTTTTGTTTTTTTTGTTTTTGTGTGTTGGTGGTTCTCATGTCATTTATGTAAGTATGACTATTATTGTAATCTGTGTGTGATTGTGTGTGTGGTGTTGAAGCATTCGCAGTCGAACTTTTATTTAAAATTCTTCTTCTTATGACACCGTCTTTCGCCTCCGCCTTTTTAATGCTGGCCAGCCTGCTCGATGCCGGCTCCAGGTCCAGCCACAGTTGTTGTAAACTGATGAGCCGCATAGTAGGTAGCTGGCATGCTAAATTGGCTAGCATATGGATTAGTTCCTGGTGCAGTGGTCAACACGCCAGAGGCATCATACATGTAGGCTGTGCCAGGAGCTGCCTGTGCAACTGTTGCACGACCAGCACCGCTGGCGACGACGGCAGCTGCTGCTGCTACGGCGGCAGCATTTGCCGCAATTGGAGGTGAGTTGGCTGGCGTGTAATGCACACCGGCTATTGGTGTCGATACAGTTTGCGTGTATTCTTTGAACACTTTCTCTTGCTTGGGTTTTCCTTGATGATCAGGCATGCCACCATGCTGAGCCTGCGGCTGTTGTTGTGGCTGGTAGTGCTGTGGCTGTTGCTGGTAGTCACGTTTAGGATACTGCTGGAAGCGTGGCATGCCGCCGACAGCGGCTGCTGCAGCTGCAGCCGTATTGGGCGCTACAAATTGGCCGCGAGTGCGATAATTCTGCGCTATATAGCCACCACCCTGCTGTGCTAAATGCGGCTGACCAGCATTGTGACCAGCAGCACCGGCGCCGCCACCATTGTGACCCATTATGGCTCTTGGACCACCGTTGTTAAAGGGTGCACGTGGTCGATAAGTGTTACCGCCATTGCGGCTAACATCTTGGGCTTGATTGTTGACAGCAGCGTTGCGATTCCAGGTATTGGCAGCGCCATTCTGCTGGTAGGTGTTGCCACCAGGCACATACTGCTGATAGGTAGCATTACCACGATTGTTGTAGCTGCTACCGCCAGCCTGATAGTTGAGTGGATTGCTGCGCTGCTGGTAAACACCGGAGCGATCGCCACCAGTGTTATTGTTCCAACGCTTGTTGCCACGATAGGTGCCCGAGTTGGGCATGGCGCGAGCCAGATCGAGCAACTGTTGGGAAGGCGTCTGACCCGCTTCCTCCAATACTGAGATGAGCTCACGAGCCTGTTTGGCATTGTCGGGTGTGAAGAAAGTGTAGGCTGTGCCTAACTGCTGGCAGCGTCCGGTACGTCCAATGCGATGGACATAGTTCTCTGAGGAATTGGGATAGTCATAATTTATGACATACTGCAAATCCTCAACGTCAAGGCCACGGGAGGCAACATCGGTGGCAATCAAAATGTTTGACTTGCCATTGCGAAAATCTTTCAAAACTGAATCACGCTCGCTTTGCGATTTATCTCCATGTATGGAGGTGGCAGTGTAACCTTCATTGCGTATGATTTGCAAGATATCCTCAACCTGCCAAAAAATATCAAAATAGATGCATATTAGCAAATAATAAAACAAATAATATTGAATTGCATTAAAAAGCTTTTTTTTTGGAAACGAAATTGGCACGATTAGAGCTTACCTTTATTTTTGTCTCAACAAAAATGATGATCTTGTTGCTGACTGTGGGCGTCGATGCAATCTCCTTAAGTAAACGCACCATACGCTGTGGCTTCTCGTTCTCATTGCAAATCTCGACAATCTGGCGAATGTTATGATTGGCGGACAAATTCATCGAACCAATATTAATCTGTATGTAATCGTTGAGAAAGTCTCCAGCTAGAGCCTGTACCTCCTTTGGCCAAGTGGCTGACCACATAACAACCTGACGATCTGGACGTATCTGTTCAATGATCTTGCGTATTTGTGGCTCAAAGCCCATGTCAAGCATACGATCAGCTTCATCCAATACCAAATAGGTGCAACGCTGCAAATTGGTATTGCGATTCTCGAGGAAATCAATCAAACGTCCAGGAGTGGCAATAATGACCTCAACGCCACGTTCCAAATCACGTGCCTGTGGCACCTTGGAGGAACCACCAAAAATGCAAGTATGGCGTATTTCAGGCTTGCACAAATGTCCATAGTCGCGTACCACAGACTGTATTTGCTGGGCTAGTTCACGTGTGGGGGCTAGCACCAAAGCAACGGGTCCTTCACCGCGCATAATTGGTGGCTGATTGCCAATGTGCACAATGGCTGGCAGCATATAGGCTAAAGTCTTGCCCGAACCGGTTTGCGCAATGCCAACCAAGTCCCGACCGCTGAGAGCAATAGGCCAACCTTGGGATTGTATAGCCGTGGGCTTGGTAAAACCCTGACGCATCATTTCCTCAATAATATGAGGTGGTAGCGAGGATTCCTCGAATGTGGCTACCGGATGTGGCAAATTATTACCGGAAACTGTTATTTCCAACTCACGACGCATCTCTGCAATGGCCTGCTCGCTTTTGTTCAACGTATTGGCATGCATAATGTAGAAATCCTTTTGGAATGGCTGCAAGTTCTCCCACTTGGGCTTAACCAAATTGCGGCCCGGATTCTTGGCCTTCTCACGCTGCAGCTCAGCGCGTTCCTCTTTCGAGAGCATGCCTAATGCGGCTGCATTATAGCCACCACCATTGCCGCCTTGAAAAACGCCGCCATTGGCCATGCCATTGTGTGGTTTCTGATAACGTTGTGCGTAATTTGGATTTTTGGCACGTGGGCCACCCTGAAAGCCGGCGCCATTATTGTTGCCATAAGCGTTGCCATTCTGTATGGCATTGCCACTGCGATAAGGATTACCCGCTCCACCGCTCATGCCAATGCCGTTTTGTATGCCATAGGTCATCACACCGTAGGGTTGGCCAAAGTGCACATTACCAGCAGCACCACTGCCATTAATGGCAGCACCGTTTGCTCCGCCGGCAAAGCTGTTGCGTTGTTGATAATATGGACGCTCATGGCGCGGACCATTGCCGCCACCGGCGCCGCCATTGGCATAATAGCCACCAGAATGTTGCTGAACGCCACCGGCGCTGGGTGCATAGGCTCCTGCGTACATTTTGTAAATGTGCTTAAATTTTTGCTACGTTATTGTTAAGCGCTGCGTGTCTACACCTGTCAAATAAAGACCAATTCATGTAACTAGGTGTATATATGTATGTAAAACATTTATGTGCATACACAAGATGTATGCAATTGAATAAATATGAAGCAAACGCACACACACACACACACACACAGAAACATAAATGTTAAAACTATGCAAAATACTAGTAGCATCTAAAGTGCCCACCCGCGCGCTTCTTACAATTATTTAATTTAAGCACATAAGCTACAGCTAGACGTGGGCTATTGTTTTTTATTTTTCTTTTTGCTCCACACTGATTGTGCATTTATTTTTTCTAAGCCGTTTAATTTTCCAAATTTCTTCACAATCAGCACGTTGGGCCTCCGTTCACCGTTGTCCCTCGTGCATGCGGAAAAGTAACGAGAGTCGTTCGCACTAAAAAAAATCAATACAGCATCGCGGCGCTCGACCGACAACTACAACGACAAGACACCCGTGTGCCGTAAACGAATGCATACACGGCAAGGGTGTATGTGTGTGTGTTGGAGGGGGAGGGGAGACGGTGTGTACAAAAAAAAAAGTAGAAGCACGGCACGATATAGAAAATGCATTTTATCTATGTGTACTTACCGATTTCTTCGGATAATATTTTGTATGTTTGCTTCAACAAAGTGTGAATAGTTGATTTGAAAGCTATACGAATATTATTGTATTGTGTGCTAGCTGAACGTAGTAATTGAATTATATTTCGTCGTTATTCTTTTTTTTTTCTCTGAATAAATTTTTATGTTTGTCTTTTTTCGTCACGCCTCTTTGATGTGTTGGACTCCTAAAAGTGAATTGCGTTCAACACTGAAACTAACTTTAAAGCTAACTAAAAATTTAATTAGTTTTACACTATTATGAACAAGCTACATAAATAGTGTTTCAGAACTATTGCTATAACTTTTATTTTATATTTTTTACAACATAAAAAGTTGCTGCCGAGGCGAAAACGATGTGATGGTAATTTTAGCAATTACCAATCTAGTGATGCAAAAGAAAAATCGGAATATGCATCGACGATATACATGCATTTATGCAACGATAGATTTTGTTTATGTTTTATCGATGTTGTGCTATAAAAATATCGAAAAACGTTGTTGTTTAAAAGCACTAAAATCAAGTTTATTAACAAATCAAAAGTGGAAACATAGCACATTATAAAACAAAAAACATTCTTGCGCCTACGCATTAAATCCTGCATTAAATTAATTACAAAATTATTCGTATTAAAATTTTAAACTCAAAAACATCGAATCGCAAGTGAGATACAGTTGCTGTTGATAAGTTGCGCAAAAATTCAACTGGCTAAAATGTAGTTGGCCTTTTGTATACATATAATTATATAAAAAGTATTGTATAACGATATTATAAATTAAAGACAACTTCTCTGTTTGGTTCTTTAAAAATAAGACCTTGATATGGCTATGATTTTTATATTTATGTTATCAGATCTATGAGACTTGAGTGTGCATTTTGACTGTACAAAATTGGCATTTCTTTTTTTTCTAGAAAAATTAGCATGTAGAGCTTTAAGAATACATAATAAACAACCAAATATTATATTGCGCTTTTTCTCTGCAAAATGAATAGGGTGCTGCCACAAACGATTAGTCTGTTTAATTTTCAATTTTATTAAAGTTTTACTGTAACAGCGCTCAATTTAAGGCTACGCACAAGTTGATTTTTTCATTTATGGTTTAAGAAAAGCTAAACGAATGGATAAACGAAGTTTAATCGGCGATTGAAGCTTCTTTTATTTGCATATATGCAAATACTCGTTATTTAGAATCAATTTAAATAAATAAATTTGTATTCATAAAAGAAAAGCTTGAAAAAATCTGCAAGTCAGCTTTACAAGAGACATCGAGTTGCAGATTTCAGAATGTGTATCGATACGATTTAGAAATATCGTACAAAGCTGCAATGATTTTAAAATAAAAATATATTTGGTGAAAAATAATGAATTGCCATAATTTAAGCATACATCTTAGTAGTAAAAAGGTATAGTTTTTCGCTGACGAAATATCTATCAAATTTATGTAACATTTACGACAATTACCTTTTGTAATTTAGGCTACTAGCAAAGAGAACGGCCGTTCTTATGCCTCACTTTAATATACATATACCTAATTCTGTTTTTACACGGTAGATACGTTCCAGAAAAATCCTTGTTAAAAAAGACATCAAACAGAATTGGGTGTATTTTTTTTGCTACTCGTCAGTAGCTAATAGTTAACCTTTCTTTAAGCTAGACTACAATTTTAATTATAATTTTGCTGTAAATATTAGTTATCTGGCTACCTAATATGTAAGCATAACTTTGTCTAAGAAGTGCCAAGCTTCTTATAGGATTAAGGTAATTTAAAAACAGTTGTTTCTACACAAATAATTGTACAATTCTTGTAAGAGTGTCTTTTTTGGCGAAAGCTTGTCTTATTTGCTCATAATTGAATACTTTGGTTTGTAATATTTAACGCATGCTTGAATTAATAAATCTGAATCCAGCCAAGAAAGACTCAAAAATTGTCTCTGTGCTTAATATTGCTTTTCTTTGTTAATATATAGCATAGCATATATGGTAACTTTAAGCTTTTAAGATATTAAAATGACCTAAACACAAAAATAAGTATACGTAGTTAGTAGGTTAAACATTTATGAAAAAAAACCCTTTTATCACATTAGCGAAGTAAACACTGACAAATTGAACTGGTCACTAATCAAAATTAGTTTGTTGATAGTCGCAAAAGTACTTTTCTACGATTGGCATATAAATTTTGAAGAAATTGCTGCACCCGCCAGCTATAGAAGTCCGTTGATTTGGCCAGCTGCGCTCTTTGAATGCGTTCCAAGCGCTTATGTGCATCCACACGATATCTAGCACGCTGATAGGTGAAAATACTTCCCAAAAAGTTCCAAATAGTTATTTGTGGCCACAGCACATTGGTAAAATACAGAACCGAAGTGCTTAACTGAGGAAACGAAAAACAAGACATTAAAATAATCAGTTAATAATAGTACACTATTTTATTTACCTGCCACATCATAAAGTCGCTCAGTCTAGTCTCGCCAGAGGTACGGAAAATCAAGTCCGGTGGTGGAGAATGGCAAGTGTATAGGCATTTCTCTATTAAGCGTTCACTAATATCCTCTGGTAGCAGCGCCTCATCGGCATTGACAAGCTCGATCTGATCCTGCTCATTACATTTGAGCACTGCCTCAACTGCTTGTGTGATTTCATCTCGAGACGTGTAGGAAAAGGCTACGTTTAGAAACAGTTTATTATTAAGTTCAGTGCGCAACATGGCAGTTGCAATAAGCTTTTGTAAGTCCAACGGCAGCAAGTCTATATTGCCAATAACACGTATGCGTATGCCGTGTTTATCCAAGCGCTCAGACTCTTCCAGCAGCTTTGTGAATTTTTCTCTGGCCAAGTTGAACAAGCCTTCAACTTCCTCATCGGAGCGCTTAAAGTTTTCAATGCTAAAGGCAAATGTAGTAACCTCTCGTATGCCAATATCCAGGCACCAACGTAGACAGTCAGCTAGCTTAGCAAAGCCACGCGAGTGCCCCTCAATCTTATCTATGTGCTTGGAACGAGCGAATCGTCGATTGCCATCCATCACAAAAGCTACGTGGTACGGTATGTGACCGCATTCTTGTAGTACACGCATAGTTAACCGCTCCAGCCAGGTGTATTTGTAGTCAGATACCCAGGACATTTTCACTAAAACGGACGTTAAGATTTACGTGTTTATTAATTTGTAATTTGTTTTTTTTTTTGTTTGTATTGCTGGTCTTGTGATGATTCTGAATGGCCATTTGCGCTAATGGGCAACGCCAGCTATCGATAATACGACATGCATGCCTGCTTTGACAGCTGTTATCTATTGTGAATGCAAAACAATTGTTTTGACAGCCAAAATGACAGCCGCTCGGTACTTTCTTTTTTGATATCCGGTTCACGCAATTGGTTCGTTTTAAGTTTTTGTCTTGCAATTTTATGCGAAAATAAAGTGATTTTTTTGTTTTTTGTTAAAACGCATACGCGCAACGGAAAGTTTTATTTAAGTGATATTAAACAAATAAACTTTAAGTGTGAAAAATGTGCTAACAGCACCGATGCTGCTGAATTATTTTTTTGTTTTGTTTGTGTCGCCAATAGTGGTTGTTTTTTTTTTTTTAATGCCCGTTGTGCTTATGCTGTGTTTAACAAATGAATAAAGACAAAATATTAAATTAAGCACTTATTCAAGGCATTGTGTAAAGTTTTGGTTTTGTTTTATTTCAACAGTTGCGCTAATCAACAAGAACTAAACGCTGCAGTATGGCTCCCAGGAAGGCTAAAACTCAGAAAGAGGAGGTGCAGGTGCAACTTGGACCACAGGTACGTGATGGTGAGAACGTTTTTGGCGTGGCACACATCTATGCCAGCTTCAACGACACATTCGTGCACGTAACCGATTTGTCTGGTCGCGAAACCATTGCTCGCGTTACTGGTGGCATGAAGGTCAAGGCTGATCGTGATGAGGCTTCTCCCTACGCTGCTATGTTGGCTGCTCAGGTAAGGCATACATATCAAGCAACAAAAATGAGCTCGCATATTTACATTTTTGTTTTTATTTTCTAGGATGTGGCTGAGAAATGCAAGACCCTTGGCATTACTGCTCTGCACATCAAGTTGCGTGCCACCGGTGGTAACAAGACCAAGACCCCTGGACCAGGCGCACAGTCTGCACTGCGCGCTTTGGCCCGTTCATCAATGAAGATTGGTCGCATTGAGGATGTTACACCCATCCCCTCAGATTCTACCCGCAGGAAGGGCGGTCGTCGTGGTCGCCGTCTGTAAGCGCTGTCTGCTTTTATGTGCGCTGCCGAAATTCAACGCATTATTGTATGTGCTGCGTTGTATTTGTTATTATTAAGAGATAAAAACAAATGCGCCTAGTGTGCATGCACAGTAAATACAACAGCGTTAAGCGCAAATTTTTTTTTACACAAAAATACATGCATAACTTTTCTTAAGTAATAAATAAAACTGGAAACGTGAATGCAAGCTAGAATTTTTGTTTAATTCGAGGGGTATTAATTTTGCAAAAAAAAATTGCTTGGTTTTGAAACTTATGTTTAGTGTTGCCAGTCTGCATCATTTATTGTTCGTTGCTTTTGCGCAAGTCTGGCAGCACCAATCGTGGCTGTTGTCAGCAGGTAGCGTTGCCGTTCTGTGCAAAAAGCAGCCGTCCGAATGACATTTCACAAACTCGTTTGGTTGTCGAGGAATTTCGATTTAATACAATTTATTTATTATTTTTTTGTGTGCTTCTTGCACGGTTATAAGGCACATGCCGAAAAATTGCAACCACTAGAGCACACATAAACGGAGCAGCTCAACAGATTAAAAAAAAATATCGGTGCAAAGTGTATAATAGTAAATGGAACCGAACGGAACGAAGCAAGCAAGCGAGCATACGAGCTCATAGCACAGTGTGTGTACATGCGTGGAGAAAATTTTTTGCTTAATTTGGCA
This sequence comes from Chymomyza amoena, assembly GCA_037043745.1. Classification (NCBI taxonomy): domain Eukaryota; kingdom Metazoa; phylum Arthropoda; class Insecta; order Diptera; family Drosophilidae; genus Chymomyza; species Chymomyza amoena. Next base: position 87,018 of record JBAMAX010001264.1, read on the forward strand.
TTAAAAGAAATATTAAAAAAAGGCGTAAAAAATGAAAATTTAATGACAATGGATAAAACAAAAAAAATGACAGGCTAAACCAATGAGGTACCAACTGCAAAATTGCTAAAAAATACATTAGAACCAAGCAATTGGCAAGTTCAATGCACGAATAATATATTTGGTTATATTGTCATATTTACGTGTGTGTTTGTATGTGCATTTGTGTGAATAAAAAAAGATATTTGCAAAAGTTGAAACATCGTGAAAATTCTAAAGTCTTAGCTAAATGCTATTACTTAAAGTTTATATACTATATATATAATGGTATATAGCATGTAAGTGGGTTGTGCCAGCTACAACAAAAAATAGTGAAAAATATTTAGCATTTATTGTTTGTTGTATGTCAGTCAATATCTTTTTTTTTATTTTTAAATGTTTGTGCGTGTTTAACAAAATTTTATATTGTGTTTTATAAACAAAACGTGTAGAAAGCAACGAAATACATGGTCCAAGCTTATTTGGCAAAGCCAAACAAAAAATCTTGCTGTAATTGAGGCTGCTGCCAAAGAAGAGAGGCATACAAAAAAAAAAAAAGAAAACTTGTTTGAAACAAGCAACTAACTCTTTAAAGACGACGGGGCAAGCAGCATCAGCATTTGCAGCCTCCTATCCAGAGCGAAGTGAATCGCCCGGCATCGCTAGAACTTTGCCGCGACGTCACCAAAAAAACAAAAGCTACAACAAATACGTAGCGTAGCGCAAGCGCACTGTCCACAGTCAAGGTGACAGTCGCAGTTGCAGTCGCCTACAATATCACAGCATGGATGAAGATGAAAACTTATCCAATGCCGATATAAGTATCGATGAGGAGGATGATGACGAAGTGGAAAGCGGGCGTGCTGCTGTCCATGCCACTGGCAGTGGCGAGCAGCCCGTTGCTGTCTTTTTTGATGACGAGGACGTGGATGGGGCGGAATCTGATGTAGATCTGTCATCGGTTTACGTAGTACCCGGCACAGAAAGCAGAGCTACAGCGGGCAGCCATACAATTGTAAGCGGTGGCAGCAGCACAACCACAGCCAGTACTGCAGCTATTGCGTCTATACTAAGCGCAGGCGCACGCCCAGCTCGTGTTGCCGGTGGCGCTGCTAGCGGTGCCACTGCCACTGTAAGCTCAGCCGGCAGCTCACCGTTTCATGATTGGGACTTTAACGCCACTGGAGGCACTGGAGGTGCAAGCAGCACAACAGGCAGTGCCAGCAGCGGTGCACGCGTTGCCAGCGAAAGCGCTGATGCCAGCGCCGGCAACGATGCCAGTGGCAATGCTGGCGCCAAGCCTAGCTTCTTTTTTGGCGCTAGCTCATTTAGTTTACGCAGTCGCAAGGAAGTGGCGGCGCTTATTAATACAGAATGTTGCCGTGGCGGACCAACGCCAGATTTGGATTCAATAATGGATACATTGTTCAATCCCGGGACGCCCATTGATAATCCCGACAATATTGAATGGATACGTTGGCTGATTGCTGGCGGTCGCACGCCACAGGAGTTTGTTAAAATCGGTGAGTAATACAAAATTATGACGTTATCGATAAATCAATTAAGCAATATGCGATAAATATCGTATGCTGCTGAGCAACAGCTGATCTCCGGCAAGTCGTTGCCCCTGAAAAATGAAAAAAAAGATCACTGCGCAGCAGCAGCAGCAGGTACATGTACATATTTATTTATGTTTGTGCAGCATATGTGCTGTGTGTGAAAAATGGTTTTGGGGCACGGTAAGGTACATGCCACCGATGTGAATCGCTTGGCTAGACCTGCGCAACGGATAGCACGAAAAACCACGACAAACACAATGCTGCTGCTAATCAAATGAATAGCAGGCATACATACATTTATATGCATATACTCTTGGGCATATGCGCATATATCACTCAACTTTAGCCTATTTTGCAAATTTAATCTGTTTTTTTTTATGCGCAATGCTTATTTTAACATTGTTGCAGCCACGCCAAAGTAAGTGCAACGCACCTTTTTTTGTGCGTAGCGTTTGTCCCACTTGTTAGTACAAACACATACATACATAGACGCATACACACACACGGGCATTTTGCTTGCCTTTTGTAGCAGCTGCTGTTGCACCTTGCGTTTGTCAGCTGTTTCTTCATTGCCTTGCGTAATGCTGCTGCAGCATCCGCCCAACCTATTAATAGCATTTGCAGTGGGGTTGGAGTCCTGGCGTCCTGACGTACGTATTATCCTTGAAATATGTATATATACAGCACTGCAGTGGTTGTTTTGCTGCTGAGTCGCAATTCCCAGTGCCCATGCAATTTGTATTTATTTATAACATTTTGTCCACTATGCGGCCTTATTTTGCATATGGCCTCCAAGGCAGGCAGTTACAGATTTTTTCTGTGATCAGATACTCTTAGCTATTTACAGTGTGTATTATTGTCGGGCTTATCCAACTTGGTTTTTATTTCAATTGTTCTATTTGTACTTGGTATAATTTACCAAGAAAAAACTGCAGTAAACGAAGATGAAAATTTCAAACAATTGCAAAATTGCAAATGAAAAAAGCTACGTGCCATGCACCACATATAATGTACATACATACATATGTGTAGGCTAGTTTTTTATACATAATCATAGTACATATGTGCAACATATTTATATAGCATATTTATGTATTACACTGGAAAAGTTTATTGACCGTCATTGTTGTTGATTTGACAATGTTGACACGCCACGTTGGTGTGCCTGACGGTTGCTGCAGCGCCACCAGCAGCCGTTGCAGCAGGCGCAGCCTTAGGCACAGTGGTACACAGACGTTTGTTTAAAGTACAAAAGAAGCGCTCTAAAAATGTGCCCATAAACACTATCCTGACTCTGACAGGCCTATGTTTTGCAAAGTTGCAACAAAGATTGATAACTCTGTGGATGGATCGCTGGTTTAGAACAATAGATAGCAAATTATGGTGCTGCAAACCCGCTCATAGAGACAAAGATAATTTGTGGTATTGGCATTCGTAGTATAAACTATTATTTGGTGACGTTAAGAGTAGACTTGATCTCGAATTTCTTTAGAATTGTGCCTGTCGCGACATCTATTTGTTTACTTTTTAATTTAACTAGAAATAGCCAGGCTATGCAGGCATTAATCATTATCATCCAATGCCCGTCGCGACGGTTCGTCTATGTTTATACCAACCGTCGAATCCGATTTCATTTCATGTCTTTGTGCGTATTTATTGATTCGCATTTCTGTCGCGACTTGTAACACAATTCAGTCTGAAATAAGAACATGTCATAAACAATTAGCTCCATTTTGCAGACATAAACAATAGAAAAATTTCCACTGTTCCTGGTAGTTACTTGGTAAACAACGCAAACACTCAAGTTTCCAAATGATACGAATTTTTCGCTTGTTTTTTGTAGGGATTGCAAGCCCACAAAAATAAAATAAACCAGCGCCTATCATAATTTAAAACAACTTTGCGTCACGGTTCAGATCCAGTTCACTGTTGGATGCAGTTTAACCCGCTAATGATGTTAGTCGATTTTGTCATTAAAATTATACGTCGTCACAATTTCTTGATCTACTTTTTGGGTAGCAGTAATTGAATAAAACCCCGACACAAGTATTTTTATGAAAAAAAATAGAAAAATTACGCGGGATATAATAATTTGGTTCATTTGAACTGAATAAAGTAGACCGTATACGTGATGCCGGACGAAGCTAGCAGGGGCGGCGCCCCCTGGTATAAAATGAAATGAAAACTTAAAAAATAGATAATTCAAATGTGTATTGGAATCTTCAAATCTAGATAAAGTTGAATTTGAGACATTGAAACACGTTAAAAATTTAACAAACATTATTTTAGCGTGAGCTTCAAAGTATTCGATTGTTTTTTGTGAATAATAATTTTGGCAATATTCTAAAAACGCAATTAATTCTGATAAGAAATTTCAAGTTTACGATTCCTGAGCTTAATTTTTATTGAAATATAGTGTTGTCCGGCGTTGCCATATCTGAAAAATTGTTAAAGAGCTTGTAATCTATATACTATATATTTCCTAGAGATCCAAGGTGGAACATATGGCTACTATTTGTAATCTATGGACTGGTTTTAAAGTGCTATAGGGTGGAACATCTGTCGATTTGTTTGTTAATTGATACGTATATAATTATTGGTATATTTTCCAACAACATTTGACAAATATGTATACCAAATAAGTTCATTTATGTATTAAAAATAATATAGGCCAAATAGCCGCCTTGGCTGGCTCTACAGGACCGTTTGTAAACATTGTGATTTTTGCTGACCTTTTTTTTGATGAATACTCATCTGGCAGCATTCCATCCGACACTGATAATAAACCGTGGACTTCAATTGTTGCTTTACTTGAATCCTTATGCAAAATTCAGCGCAGAGTGGTCCTAGTAGGTTGCAAACAATGGCTTGTCGCTTGCCGGCGAGCTTGACATATGTCAAAAAAAATGATGAGAACTCATCTGGCAGCATCTCATCCGACACTGTTAATAAACCGTGGCCTTCAATTGTTGCTTTACTTAAATCCTTCTGCAAAATTCAACGCAAAAAGGTGCTAGTAAGGTGCAAACAATGGCTTGACGTAGCATCCGGCGAGCTTGACATATGTCGAAGAGCGGAACGGCTACCAACAGACCCACCCTATATAATTAAGTTATTAACACACACATACTATACCTATAATATAATTACAAATGCATAATTCAATAATAGATAAGTATACACATTTTCTATATACATACTGACTGGCACATATGCAATTGCATGTAAATCGATTAAAAATTCAAAATCAATTTTCTGTTGCGATTTACTGTTGGCACTTTCAACTGATTTCCTTCCGCATTTCTGTGACCTTTTTGCTTGGCCATTACTCGTTATTGCCATTGCGCCTACTCATCAAGGCCGTTCGCTGCAGCCCACTTGAAAAATGAATCGTTTGGTCTGGTCGTCCGTCGTATTCGGCTCTCGGTCGCGGTTGCCACCCAAACTGAAGTCAAAGACAACAAGTCACGCAACTGTCGTCGCTGCATGACGACTGTGTATTATACCAACAACAAACAAAAAAACAATAGCAACAATAACAACAATAGCAAAAACAAAATTAAATAAGCGATGAGTACATCAATTTATTTTTGGATTTTAATCAAATCAATAGCGCCACAGCTAAAGCAATACCAGACAATAACGCATCCAACGCTCTACACCTTGAGGTATATTTTATTTGGTTAGAACTGAGCGAGCGAGCGAGCCTCTGAGATCTTTAAATTTGTATAATAAATCACAATTGCCTTATGAACTCAATTGCCTTAGTTTATGCCAAGGAATTGTAGTCAGTTAGTTTCATTATTTATTGTTTAGATTTGTTCTTAAATGCTTTAATGTGGCCATATTACAATAATTTTTAAATAAAAGCTAAGCGCTCAGCTTCGCAGTGCTGCCAGATTTTGCAATTTACAGGCTTGCTGCTATTTTTACGTTTAAGCGCTTTAGACGCTTTTAAATTCACAAATAATCTTCAAATTAAATATTCTTCATAGATTATTATTTTATCATAGCTCACAAGATATAAATTTAATTAACTGAGCAATATCTTTTCAGCAAGTACACTTATCGCCACTTGAGTAGAACACTTCTTAAGTCTGTTCTCTATTGCCTCCATGCTGCCAAAATTCGCTAGCTAAAGATTTAATTATTTTTAAAATTATTTTTTGTATTTTAATTATAATAAATATTTAATGCTGTAGCTAAAGTTGCAAAAAATGATTAACTGAAAACGTTCAGAGTGAGCTTCAAATCTCGCGCCATTAAATAAAAAAAAAACTCCTTTGCAGCATAGTTTAGTGTGACCTTGCATTTTTTTAACCGTAATGGCTGCCGTCTAAGTCTCCAAAGTGGAGACATTTTGGAGAAAGAAATTGTGAAATAAAGTTGCAACTCATAAGCACACATTTTTTGCATAAATTCTTTGGAAAAATAATCAGGTCTAAAGATTCACTTGGCCATACTTAAGCTTACACTTTTTGCCCCTAAGCACATCCTTTGAACAATCGTGATTAATGCTTGGACTCATTGTCCTGCTGACATGTTCATAAATTCGTCACCGACAAATTCTTGTACTCGAATTTATTTATTATGTCGCCAATTGAATGTATCGGACCAGCAACTTGCTACCAAAAAACGACCCCATACCAATATGGTGCCCCTTTCGTTCGTCATTGTTTGTTTTGTAAGCCAAATATGCATTTTTTGGCTTTCCAGTTCTTAAACATCGTCATCGAACAAATTTATATTTGATTCAACACTGCAATGGCTATAGCGCCCATGATTCACGCCAGGTCTTATGAACCCATTCAAACTTTCCTCATCTTCGAAATTTGAGTTCCAAGGAATGAAGATTTCTAAAGTTTATTAACCTGCTCAAAAGGATTGTGAAGATAAGGTCGAGGCATACATTTCTTCATTTCCACTTCAATTTGAGGATTGAGCAAATTAACAAGCCAAAATATTCAGCTATTAGCTTTACTGCGGAAGCACTTCCATTAGAAAGAGGCCGACACTACTTGAAAAGCAGTTAGGTAAGGGCGGCAGGCTTAGACCTAAGCCGGTCCGTTGTGATACCGCAGATCTCTCTATAGCCCTTCAGCTGAGATAGTCCCGCTAGAAGGATTCCCTACCCGTTGCCACGATGTAGCTGGCAATCCTCTTAGTAAATATAGAAGCAAGCTCAGCTGGGTTATGAAGAAAGTAATTTCCCAGATGCTTATTTGTACGTCTACTAAGAGCCTCACAGGAGCAGAAGAAGTGTTCTACTGGTTTGACCTCTTCTTAACATTTTCCAAAATTTCGTATTATTTTAAACGTGCTATTTGTTGTTGCAAAACGCTTCAACCAACTCTCTTACATCTTAATAAAACATCACGAATTAATTAACTTCAATCCATTTATACTAAAACTTTTCCTTCTTTTTCTCCTACAGTACGCAGCTACGATAATCACGCTAAATGCGGTCTCGTTTGGGTGCCACACGTTGTGGCCTATCGCTGCCGTACTTGCGGCATCTCCCCGTGCATGTCCATTTGTCGTGACTGCTTCAAGAAGGGTAACCACACAAATCACGACTTCAACATGTTTCTATCCCAGGCTGGAGGAGCATGTGACTGTGGCGATACTTCAGTGATGAAAGCCGAAGGTTTCTGCAGTGATCATGGCATTAACAATCGTGTCAATCGTGATCCAGTGCCCAATAATCTATTGGCCGTTGCCGAGGCCATAATGCCAAAGCTGCTGTTTCGCATGCTGCAGCATTTTCGTGAGCATAGCGATGCCTCACTGCAGACTCATGCCATGACATCGTATTCGTGCGAAGAGTTTGGCAACATGCTAATCGATCTGAATAACATGGGCGAAATAATGCGTAAAGTTATGACGCGTACGCTCATCAATCCAGAGGTCTATACATATTTCATGGAGGCACAGTGCTCAGATACACGTAATGGTCGCTTTCTGCAGGCCAATCGTGAGAAGTACGAGGATGCTGTGAATCGTTTTCCCAGCCCCGAACCGCCGGATGAGTATCGTGATCTACCGGCACTTGGCGAAAAACTAGTACATACCACATTGCTGGAGGAATTTATATTCTGGACATTTAAATTTGAGTTTCCACAAACGCTTGTGTGTTTTTTGCTCAACATGTTGCCCGACCAGGACTACAAGGTGAATATGCGTAACCATTTTACAATGAATTTTAATTTTTAATGTATTGATTTATTGCAGGAGCATTTGACACGCACATTTGTCATGCACTATAGTCGCATTCCGTCCGTGCTGGAAATGTCACGGGATCCGGACACGCTCAGCAATCGGGTGGTGCACATGAGTGTACAACTCTTTTCCAATGAGAGTCTAGCACTGAAAATGGTCAATGAGCTGTCGCTGCTGCATGTAATGATCATTAGTCTAAAGCTAATGATGTCCAAGATTCTCATACAAAACACATTGCACGGTATGTACGCATGTTTATATTTATATTTTCGATTGCACTCACGCGTGCTTACTCCATTTGCAGATCCTAGCAAGAATTTCCATTTTGTCATTGACTGCACACGTCAAGTGATGAAGGATCACTGCTATTGGCCACTCGTATCGGATTTTAACAATGTGCTGTCCCATGAATCGGTGGCGCTTGTATTTTTGCGTGACGACAACCTTATCGATATGTGGTTTCAGTTTTTGCAAATGCTTCAAGGTATGAATGTCAATGTGCGCGTAACCGCTTCGCATGTGGAATATGAGCCGAATTCCTATTATGCTGCCTTCTCCTGTGAACTGGAAGCCAGCGCTTATCCCATGTGGTCCATAATATCACATCTGCAAGATGGTACGCATGCGCATTTGGCCAAAAAGATTATTAACTATTGTGTGAATACGCTGCATGAATGGCTGGATTCTATATACTTTATGGAGCCAAAATTGTCGCTGGTACGTAGACACAGACTGATAAGGAAAGAACGATTGTATTGATTAGCATATGAATTGAACACTTGCAGGAGGAGATGAACCAGGCTTCATTTCATTTTCCGCTGCATCGTTATCTGGCGGCGTTTGTGTGCCAAGCAGTCACCAAAATGGGCATGAGCCTAAGTGAAGTATTGCCCTCGAGACCTTACCTTTTGCCACTGCTAATGATACATCCGTTGCGCGTACAGGTGAGTCTCACATTAAACTTTCCTCCCTGCAGAATTAAAACCAAAATAGCTGTATGGTTGAGATTTCTCAGTTTGTTTATTACACATAGGCATGACATATCTTTAGTTAGTACAATAGGCAATGTGTCGTCCAACTCTCGAGCAGCTCATGTATTTTATGGCCTACAATATTACAATACAAATACGATTGTTTTTTGTTTTAGTTTGTTCATTATTATATTAGATTATAAGTAGAGATAGAATTTATCAACTAAAAAGCTATAAAATATCTGAGATGATGGAATTTCTGTCACATTCCAACAATCTATTCAATGCAGTACAACACCCCCTGCTTACACCTTGCCTTTTGGCACCTGCACATGGGGTGTAAAGTCGTATGTTATGATTTTGGGTGCCAAAAAACCACCAAAGCCTGGACGTCCCTTATAATAGATACCAATGCCTGATAGCGGTACCGATGGATTCGATACGACATCCTGTATATCCAAGAAGGGCACTGTTGATTGCGCTGCATCATGATCCAAGCCAGTATTTGTAAATTCAATGTACTCATTATGACGCGACATCATAATAGAGTTCACAATCGTGCGAGTTGGTACATCAGCATTTGAAAGATTTATTTTTGTCCTAAGTGTACGTAAAAGTGATTTAGTTTAGTTTAATTGCTTGACCAAATTATAACTTACCTTCGTTCGCCGCTAACGTCAGTGTTGTCATTAGATTTCCAGAAGCTGTTGATCTCGGGCGCAATCAGTTGCCCTGTCGTAAAATCAATTTCACTAAGTTTCGCCTCCAGATTTAAATGTGCGCCTACTACACGAAAACGTACGCCAGTAACCACATAGCTATTATCATCAGTATTTATATCGTCCAGATCAATGGAACGACTCTCATAACTAAGCGTATGATAATCTGTGCCCTTGCGCACATTACGATCAAAAATGTTGTACTTTTCGACAGGCTGCCATTCCAGGCTGGTTTGATTTATGGCACCGCGTGGCAAAAGCTCACCCTCCTGTATTTGTAGATGAAAAACGCGATTCGATTTAACAAAACGCAAACCGGTGACCACTCTGTAAGGGTGTGAGATTCAGTTTTAGTATACAATAGGAAGCAGCCTTTAAGCTCATACATACTTGTTTGCCTTGACATCAGCCAGAGATTCACGCAAGTTGAAGAAACGATCGGATTTAAGACTCTGCTCATCGCACATGCAAAAGCAGTAGCTACAGTGCCAGAAAAGATAGCGCCACCATGAATCCACCTTGGTGGTGCCGCGCACACAACGTCCACGTTTACCCAGCACGCGTCCATTTTCATATTCAATGTAATCATAGCGACGCGTACTATTTTGTGGCGCCTGGCACACTGACATGTCCGAGTCTATAAACTGACAATTGTACAAGCGGCCCGAACATCTGGGCTGGCGTGCACAGAAGAGCTCCTTGAAGCAGCCTTCCGAACGCGCAGACTGATAATAACCACAAGTTTCACGGCAGGTGTCTTCATTGTTCATATCCACTTCGTTTTCAATGTAACCCTGCAGCAGTCGTGTAATCTCATCGTAGGTTTTGCCTTGTACATGCGATTTGGGATCACAGCGCCAAACAATACGATCGGCACGACGCATTACCTCTTTGAGTAGTTTCAATGTGCGTTCTGTGCGCTTTTCATAATCGTTACGCATCAGTTCGGCTTCTTGGGTAAAATTGCCCTTGCCATAGACGCGCAGCATCATCCAAGAGAATTCCATTAAGGTATAGCCCTTGAGTTCGGTAAGCGCAATGTCCGTATACAACGAGTATACAAATTGCTGGGGTGACTGTTGTGTTTGGCATATTTCTTCGGTAGAAGTCTGCGAAAATCAAAGGATATTGTTACTAGCTGAGTAAAGTGTTCAAACAGCTGTCAAAAACTTTTTTTTTTCAATTATTTGTTAGAGCTACAATAGATGTAGCGTAGCAAACAAGTGTTTCACATTTTTTTGGGGTATATTCTGATTAAAAAGTGCACGATTTGGAATAACAAAAGCTCGCATACTCGCCGTTTCCGTAAAAAACAAATGATAAGCTTGGCTCAAAAGCAACAAGAGCATGTTGCTTTTATCAAGCCTTGAAATTTGAGCTAACCAGGAGGTTACCCCGTCAACAACGATAGGGCGGTAGAGAGAGAGAGAGCGATAGAGAGAGCGAGCGTGATCATGAGCATAAGATTAACCATACTAACCACAAATGCTCTGTAATAGAGCGTTTGCTTAACCATTATATGTTCAATATCCTGAAAGATGCGCGCCATGGAAAAACTTGCATCATTTTTCAATACCGTCTGAGTGACATCCAAGACAGCGCGCTCATCCAAATTGGCGCTAGTTTCGGGCTTCATCATGATATTCTAGCAATAGAACAAAACAAACGTTTGCGCCTTAGCGAACTCAACACAGAGAGCTAGTCGTGTATCTGTTGTACCTTGTTAAAATCAAATAATCCATTAATTGACATTAGATCGCGCTCCAGCAGTTGCCATTCGTGGTGAGTCAACAACTTGTAGGCATCCAATTTTAAAGTGCGCTGCATTTGTGGCTTGTTTATAAAGTCACGATGTGAATCGTATACCTTGCGCAGCTGGGTTTCCTTATTGTTCTGACTATTGGCAGTTCTGTCTAAATACTGCCATAATGCTTTCTCCAGGCTGATATATTCGGCGCGCAGTGCATCTATTTCCAGCACAGGATTTGAATTTAAAGCGCTTACATAGCTTTGTGTAGCCAGGAATAATGTGCACAGCAACATTAACAGTAGCGCCATTTTTAATGTTATATCAATTATGATTTGATAAAAAGGGGAATTCCAGCTCCTTAGTTTCCGGGCGTTGTCGTAGTCGTACACTGAGTTAGTGCCGTGTAGCAGAGATTACATGCCACGGCACGTATTAGCTGGCATATGTGGATATAAAAAATTTGCAAATGTATTATTTTTGAAAAAAACAAAGAAATCACAATTTAGCTGCCGTTTTAACATGCGCCACTCAATGGCAATGCAATTGCTAAATTAAGTTTTCGTTTAAAAAAAAAAATACATACAACAAATACAAAAAAAAAAGATTTAGAATTTTTACACTTTTTGCGATTTATTTTAATTCGCTTTTATCTTTGTGTTGTCACTTCCCACTGCCGTTTGCCGTTGCTTTGGCGCTGCTAGTTATTGCTGCTGCTGGCTTTTGTGTTATGTTTGCACGCAGTAGTCTCGTTTTAAAACCAACACACACAGAGACAGCCCAGCCGTAACCTGAGTTTTCTCGCTCGCTCGCCGCGCTCATTTGCTCAGTCGCTCTTTTTTGTTAAGCTTTTGTAGTTGCTTTTGTGCTGTTTATGTATGTCATTTATATAGAAAAACGTTTCAGTTTTACATGTGTGTGTGATGATTGCTGCTGAGCCGCAATCACAGCGCTGCCAGTCATGTTTTGCTTTAAGCTAAATTTAAGCTGCTCATCAGCTGTTAAATCGATAGCTTTTTTTTGGTGTATATCGATAGACAATTTTAACGATACGATCCGTTGGTCCGTTGTTCTCTTTTACACTGCGCATAAATTGTTTGACAGCTGAGCAGCGTTATCATAAAATTTCTAGGTTTTGCGCTCATTCCGCCGCCCTCACTCGCTTATGCTTTTTTCTGTTTTTCTTTTTAAAATATAAAACAAACAAAGCTAAATGGAATGGCTGGCCGGTCGTCTGTTTGTTACACTCGTCGTCGCATATGCACAGTGAGCTACAAAAGACTTGGCAACATTTCTTAGAAAAAGTTTGCTTAAACAGTTGACAGACTTTATCCAAGTTAATTTCACCAAAACCAATTAGTGTCCAAAATGTTATTTGTTATAAAATAGAGAAACGTTAGCTTGAAGGCAGAAATTTTGTATAGCAAATAATTTGTCGAAATATTTTGTAAACTATAGAATTTTCTAAATTTTAAACCAATTAATTTGGCAAGTTGTTTTCTAAGGAGAACTTTAAAAATAGCGCTGTGTCAAGACTATTTTGTTGCACTGTACCATGTTAGGGGTCGCTTTGTTTGTGCTTCATTTCTTCTGCATTGTTTTGTTGTCTTGCTCAAACAACTTGACGTTGTTTGTGTGTTTGGCTTGTTCTTATTATGCTTTTGTTTACAAGACCTTTGACCTCAACGCTGTGCTGTATATACATATCTAAATATGTATGCACATGTGTGGGCATACTAAATGCAAAATTTTGCAGTTGAATATTTGCTTTGAACTTTTTATTGATTAATTGAATGTGATTTGCGCAGTAAACAATTTGTTGCGACGCACTTTTTTCACGCCAATTACTTTGCTCTAAAACATAATGTACAATTCCCACGATAACGCACAATAAAACATTTGGCGCGTTTCGCAGAATGACTTTCAAGTATTTGAAAACAGGTGCGTTCAGTAGAAATGCGCGGCATGTTTTTATATCAATCAACTGTTGTTTTAATATTGCATTAATAATATTATTTTTTGGTGCCTTGCACATAAAACTTCGGCAGCACTCCACTCGCCAAAACGATTTTTGAATGAACAACTTACAGAAAATATAACTAGGATCTTTCGAATAAATTCGACAAAATTTCTTGGTTATTTACCAAGTGAAACTCATAATGTTACATTATACACATAAGAGTTGGTTAGAAAACTTGAAGTCATTGTTCTCTTTCGTAGCTTACAAAGCTGTACGACCCAATTAACAATAAAAGTTAAACTTTTGGCAGAGTAATAAGTTTACTTGCTCTTTTTTTTTTTTCGTATATTAGCGCTGATGATGAACCAAACCAAACTATTGGCTTGCTTTGTGTTTACTGTTCACATTACATTAATTCGTTGATGACTAATCGACAAAAATTTTTTAAGCCGAGACTCAGGCAGACTTTCTTTTATGTAGATACATATACCTACGTATGATTTAACTCTGCTAAATTGGCGAAAATTCAACGTCATTGAAGGCGACGACGATACACGAGACCGGAAAGACAAGTTAAGATGTGAAACCATTTCTCAGAATCTTTACAATCATGACTCATTTAGGGAAATGCGGCGCCTTTGCGTCTGTCTGTTAGCCTATAGTTTTATACGTTTGACACTTTTCAAGTTACCTCATAGTTAGCGGCTAGCTGGGCAAGCATATTACTGCTTGTATTTAGTTTATCATCGCTTCCAACCAGCATTAAATGTAAACGATCCATTAAATGATGCACCGCATTGGCATTTGGTGATACTGTCCATTCGGCAAATGCAACTAAAGTGGACATTTCTAGCTTATCTTTGTGCTTTTCATAGTTTTGCATTTGTTGATAGCGTGAGGAAATGCCATGCATGGTATTTAAAATATCATTCATTTTAGTCATCAATGGTAGATTGCTGGCAATAAAGCTATTGACTGAATCTATAGCCAGCGCCACATACTCTGCATGCTGCAATATAGTTTAAACATGAATTTGTTAAAATTTACACCCATAAAATATATTATTAGACTTACCGTCTGCTCGGTCTGATCAATTTGCCGACTAACTTCCTTAAGACGCTGCAAAACTTTGCGTTGTTTTTCGCGCATCAAAGGAAACTCTATGTTGGCGGCCAAGGGCGAAGATTGTACAATGTCCCAGGCCTTAAGTACGCCCGTGGTGACCTCTTTTACCACATGCAGTATATCCAAGACATCTTCAATAACTGCTGTTGTTGGTGTCGGTTTTGTGGCAAATGCAAGTAGCAAACATAAAATGGCGCATCCGTAACCTCTTGTTAATGTCTTAAGTTGCATTTTGAGTGTGTGTGTGTGTACATATAATAGTATAGAAACTTATAGCACACCAATTCGTTGTAGAAAAGCCAAATTAAACAAACGAAAACAATAAAAATGTTTATAAAACAAAAACAACACAGTAGCACGTCTGTTGTGACTACCCCCGCTACTTCGCGCTCTACACACACACACACAGAAATACAAGCCAGACGCTCACACGCAACCGCTCTGCTTGAAAATCAAAACGAGAATGTGGTGCGATGACAACTGACAAAAAGAAACACCATGCCAGAGAAACACACACACACACCCATGCACAACGAAGTAGACGGCTTGAATTTGACATTTTGGTGTCGGCGGCGGTGGCAAGTGGCAACCCTGCTGCTGCTTTATGCTGTTTGACAGCCACAGCCGTTAACTCTTAACTCTGTAAGTCGCTCTCATGTTGCGCTCTATGGCTCTCTCTTTCTCACACTTTTGCAGGCTCGTTTAAATAATATTGCTGCATTTTTCGATATTGTTTTTTTTACAGTTTCTCATTGTTCACATATGCATGCAAGTATGCACATTTGTATGTATGTATGTTTGCCTATGCACACAAAAGAATGCTTGCTCATAGGAAGCTAAAAGCTATCCCTCTTTGTCTTTTGTTTACTTTAACACCAACTCACTGTTTGCGCTCAGCATAAGTCAAAATGAGTAGGCGAAAGAAGCAGCATACGTCACAATTATGGGGAAAACCCCTTTTTAATTAACTATTGGCATGAAAACAAATTAAAAACGGATAAAAAGAACTCGATTATGATTGAAATCCACATATTAATATGTCTTAAACCACGAGTTATCCATACATTACGGAAAATCTCTTTGTTTAATGTTTGGCCGAAAAGCCAAAAAATACTTTTAATTTAAAACAATAAACGACTATTGCTTTATTAAAGTTTTAAAATTTACTCAACTGAGTCAATATTTTGGACGAATGCCGGGTTTAATATGCGTCATAAAACGATGCAGACTAACATGATACCAAAAACCTCACACAAATTATTATTTTTTTATAGACAATAATGTTTTCTGTTGAAAAACCTTACTCAGTGTATATTAAAGATTTTAGTAAAATGATTTTAATCAGCACAATCTCATACATATGTATGTATATCATTTTCTATAAAAAAAATAGTAGGGTAGAACTTATACACTTCTATTTGATGAAGTAGTAAAGAGTCAAAAACGTTAGGGAGTTATTTCCACTCAAAAACTGAAAGTATATCAGACAATGTCGTCAACCATGCTTCATAGCTATAAAGCAAAACGGAAAAAGTCGACAGAGGTCTTTACTGCCAACTGAATCCAAAGAAGCGTCGATTAGCAAGATTTTTTTCCTCGTATGGGTTCCTCACAAAGATGTGGGGCACTGCGACCATAAGATCTTTTGTACCATATCCATAAATTACGGCAAAATACTTTCCGCATGAATAGCAGTAAGTCTTTTGTTGGTATCGACCTAAGGTGGAAGGAACTAATCCGTTCCTTTCCGATGTGACAGGCTCGTGTCCCATACCAGCGCTGAACAGTCACAGAGAATAGAACCAGCAGTGGTTTCATAGTCTTCCGATTTTCTGTAGATGGTATCTAACAGATTGGTGGCCAGATAGGTATGCTACCAGGAGTTTGAAGTCCGCTCTGCCAAGACCTTTTGTCTTGATCATATCCAGAGGATTGACGCAGCCTCGGTAAGGAGAACCAATATTCTATGTTCTCCTGCAGCATATTTGTTTATCATGATCTTGATTGTGGACCAACCAATACCACAGAACGGCGCCGGAGATGTAGTCAGGGTGGGGGCACCCTGTCGTGTTAGATCGTTAGCGATCGTGTTACCATCCACTCCTGAGTGTTCAGTTACCCAACATAGCACGACTTTGTTGCGGGAGGACAGGGTTTGGAGGTAGTTATGGCATTCTTTAACCAACCTGGAGGATATGCTCCAAGATGATAATGCCCTTATAGCAGCTTGTTTGCTGACCTAGTTCTCTTGCGAATGATACTAAGGGCGCAGATCTTTATGGCATGAATCTTTGCTTGAAAGACGCTGGGCCAGATTCCTATTGCAGTAGAGATTCTGGTGTTGGGTCCAACGACTCCAGCACCTACACCCTGCTCAATTTCGGACCGAGAACCATTGTTGCCACCAGAGGTTTCCAAAGGGGCTGCCAACATCCGAAGTCTCCCGACTTGGAAGAAGAGTTCAAACTTATCGATTAGCGAGATACATTTTTCGAAATTATGAAAATGATGAACCTGAGTTTGTAAACGTATAAGTGAAATGCAGTTTAGAGATCCAACACTTGTTGCAGGGAAAATATAGTTTATTGTACCCTTTACCATGATGTTATTCAATCGCTTTTTAATATCGTCTATACAGCTGTTCTCAACATTATGCCTTGGATTAAAATCTTAGTTAATTTTTTTTTTTTCGCCAAATTCTAATACGCAAACTAAATTCTACTTATTCTTTTCTTTTTTTTAGAGCTTCTTCTATGAAATACTGGCTGGGAAATGGGTTCGCAACGGACTACAAATCAAGGGCCAAGCCATGACCTATATACAGGCAAATTTTTGTAATTCAATGGCAGACATGGATCTATTCTTTTTACAAATCTGTGCCACCAATCTACCACAATATTTCTTTCTGCAAAATACCATTGAGCTCTTCGATGTTGGCCAATGGCTGGAGACAGCGCCATTAAAGCAACCCCAAAAAGAGGAGCGCTCCTCATTGCTAGAAGGTTTTCTCACATTCCTCGCAACATTAGTGACTAGCCGTACCAATCTTGGCAATGATGAAGCTACGCAGTGCATCATAGAGATTAGTGCTTTGTTGGCCACAGAAAATAAAACGCACTCACAGCTGCTCGAACTAATGCCTGAAAGATCAGGTAATGTGCATACCAAGAATTTTGAGACGTTCCTGAAGAAGCTCTCGGTTTACAAAGCACCCTCGTCTGGGTCGGAGAACTTGGAGCAAGGGCTCTTTACGCCCATTGACGAGGTATGGGAGAAATACTATGATCCATTGCACGTTTTGCTACGAGCTGTGCATAGACGTGACTTTCAATCCTCACTGGACCGCTTTACCAGCTATGTCAAGTCAAAGAATAAAATGCCGGCCAGTGGCAATCTGTGGCCACCTTTTCGCCTTCCATTACCAGTTGGTCCCGCTTTTGATGATCCCTGCCGCATACTGAACTCACGCGTCTTCCACTCAACCATACTCTCCATTCTATTCCGTGCTGTGCACACACGTGACGTTTCCGAGCGTCTACTGGCACTGGCCGTCTTTCTGCTAGAAATAGCCATTGAAACTAGCGTTGACGTAAATCCGGCCAGCGACAAACCCGCTGCAATGGTAGAATGTGAACCCAAGCATAAATCCGGCTATCATTATGGTAGCCGGCGTGAGCCGCCCAAGCTTTTTCAGTGCTATCCCACTGACAACCTTAGCTGCAATCTACGTCATGTAGTCACCAAAGTGTCGCTAAAATCACGCGATCCGCAAGTCACAACATCCAGCTATCGCTCCAATCCATTTTTCTCTGACTTGGACTCTGATGTCGAAAGCGATACGGAGCTGGCCATGCGCATGATTGGCGGCGCCTTTGGACACGATGACTACGATGAGCCAGGCGGCGGTGCCATGAGCGTAGCACGCACTCGTAATGTATCCCAGGCACTGGTGCCAATGCGCATGCCGGGCATGGAAGTGGCGCTGCCACCTGATCTCTCTTTGGTTGCTGAAACAGGTGTTGTCATACGACAAGATAGCAATGAGGATGAATTGCTACGAGACAATGGCGACAATGCCATGGACATGAGCCCAGCGGCGCTTGACTTTCACTTTCCTCTACAGCAAATTACTCTACCTGAGAGTGGAATGGAGGTGGCCATACGTCGTGATCTGCTGCTAGCCGAAACTAACAACGGTGATCGTCGAGGCGGCGGCGCCGGTACTGCCGGTAATGCAGGCCGTGATGTGAGCGCCAGGCCCAACGAAATGTTCTCGCCTACAACGCCCACAGGCAGTGGTATGCTATTGCCCTTTCAGCGTGTGCAACCTGTGGCTGTGCCCAGTCGTAACAACATGGATATTGTGCCTTCAAATGCCCTAGGCAACTTTAGCTATCCAATGGCTGGACTTGGGCGTAGAATGAATTATGATGCAGGACCGCGCAAACGTTCCGTCGACATTGCCATTGGTGGCAGCAACAAAGATGAGCTATCTATGGATGAAAGCATACTTTCATTGTTATTGAAGTTGCACTCCCAGCTCAGTGGCACCCTGGACAGTTTCTCTTTAAGCGATGGCGAGGAGAAGCATGCCGATGGTGATATAGCCATGGACGTAGATTTTAATGAGGCCAGCACTTCAAGTGCTGCGGCCAGCGCTAGTACTAGTACTAGTACTAGCAGCTCCAGTACCACAAGCACTACTCTTGATATAGCCGCAATGGCTGAACGCGTACGACCCAGTGTTAAGCGCAACTATAAGAATATACATGTCTCCGCATCTCGCATAGGCGATGGACCATTTTTCATTGGTAATTTGCTGCGCAAGATTGCCAAGCGCGATGAACATTGTGCCCAGAGCATAGACGACATACGTGCACGTCTTTGGCCCAATCAGCGCGAGAAGCAGGCCGAGGCTAAAGCGCGTGAGACTAAGGAAAAGGAGGAGCGACGCAAGAAGGCGCGTGAACGTCAGCAAAAAATGATGCAGGATTTTGCCAACAAACAGAAGCAGTTTATGCAGAGTGCCGCTGCAGCAGCTTCCAACATGGACTATGGTTTCGAAGACGATGATGAAGACGAAATGTATGAAGAGCAACCGCGTGAAAAGGAATACGACTGTATCATATGCAATTGCACAACACCCAGCACAGAAGCGAGTCCTGTGGGTCTAGTTGTGCTAGTCGAGCCCAGCGGAATTGTTGGTCATCGTAGGCGTATAGCAGATCGCCTGCCTTTGCCACTTAATGCTGAAGATGAGGATCGATTGGCGCACTCGACGCGTTTAGCCACTGAGTTTCAACGGCGCACTGACCTGCTAAGTCTCAAGTTTGGCGAGGAGTCGTGGTACCTGTCCAATAATATGGCCTACGGCAATGGCGTGCATGTACAATCCTGTGGCCATCATGTGCATCTTAGCTGTCTGGAGGCCTATCTAAAGACCCTGTATACAACTCAAAGGCAGCCAGTGCAGGATCGTGGTGAATTTTATTGCCCCGTCTGCAGGCAAATGTCTAATTCGGTACTGCCGCTGAGTCCACAGCTAGACAGGCCAACGCATCTTATAAGATCGGGTAATCAGCCGTTCTCGCAACTAGTCGCCGATCTTACCGATTTGATCAAAGAAAATGAGACACGTCCTGTAAGTAAAAAGATGAATACAATATTTAAACAGTGATTTATGCTCCACTTGTCCACAGAAACCCACAAAGCTAACCGAGGCAATGGGCCATGCTATGGAGGTGATGACCAACATTGCGCAGCGCAAGGTGAAATGCGCCACAACAACGTTCCGCAAGCTGTTTATTTTTGTCACCTCGATAGCACGCACCAATCTTGAGGCAGAAATTATACAGCGTGGTGGCTCTCTTTGCTCATCAAATGCCACGCGTTATAAGCCAAAGCGTGACTGCATTGTGCCACTGTTGCATGTACTTTCCGTGCATGTTCGTGTGCTGGTCGAGTGGCCATTATGGAGCTCTTGGGCTTCATTGGCTGGTCTGCCCGTCA
Source organism: Chymomyza amoena (assembly GCA_037043745.1). Taxonomy (NCBI): domain Eukaryota; kingdom Metazoa; phylum Arthropoda; class Insecta; order Diptera; family Drosophilidae; genus Chymomyza; species Chymomyza amoena. The sequence goes on from JBAMAX010001264.1 coordinate 107,345, forward strand.
GCGACACCGAACCGCTGCCAGTGCATTGTCTTGAATTGATACCTAGTCTGCTTGCTGATCCTATAGCTCTGTTGCTCAAGTTTATATTGCTAGCACCGCTGCATTTGGATCGCGGTAAGTTAACTTTATAGTAATCAGGAATATTGTATTTTTTACGCAGCTTCAATTCACTTTTTTTTCCCTCCCAATAGACTACTTCACTTGCATGGTGAAGGTAATTTACAATTTGCTTTATTACCAAATTGTAATGCAGATGTGTGTTACACTAACCGATCTTGAATGTGATCACATCTTGGCGAACTACAACAGTGCACCGGCTAACGATGCTGCTGCGGATGCATCTGCTTCCCCAACTTCTAGTGGCCGTCGCAGCAATTCGACGCGTTTTAATGCACAACAAAGCATGTCCTATCTGGGCCGTGCCATGGCTTTGGTGCTAAATCAAACAAATCGTATGGATCATCTACGTCGTGATAGCATACCCAGCAGTTCGGTAAATACCGCCGCCTCCACTAGCTCTGCAGCGGCAGCAGCTGCACATGGTTCGGCAAGCGGCAGCAGCGATGCATCCAGCAACAGCGAGGTTAATCTCAAGTCTATGGAGTTGCAATTGCAATCGTTATGCTTGCCCTTTTTGCGTATTGCCGCTTTGTTGCGTCAGCATTTGTATTGCCATGAAATGCCCGAGATCTCAGCACCGGGACTGGAGTTTGTGCGTCTTGTTTATTATTTGGAACTGGTAACAGACTCCATGGACTGGGACTGCTTTAATGCATCCAAAGGATTGTGCTTTATTCCAGGCACTGAGCAAACATTGCCACAATTCTGGTGTACACAGCTCATGGACGTACGTCCACCTTCCGATACGCTACGCGAATTGGTGCTCATTAATCAGCACTCTCTGTGGCAGCAGCCGCGACTGCTCGAGCTGCCACGCGAGTACGAACGACTTTTCACGGTAAGTTTTTGAAGATTTTTATAAAAGTATTATCTAACTTGTGTTTGTTGTTACTGTAGTACTACCATGAACGACCTTGCTTAAACTGCTACAAAGTGCCCAAGGAGAGCTCCATTTGTTTGTTATGCGGCACCATTGTCTGCCTCAAGCAGAGCTGCTGTGCCGAAAATGAATGCTGTGAAGCGGTGCGGGTAAGTTGTCTGAATTTGCAAGCCAAATGTGAAAGCTAGGAGCTAGGAGCGTAGGCAAGAAAAACAAGCTCAGTCTTAGCTTGTGCCTTAAAACAAATAAGGAGTACAAGAACATACGAATTAAAAGCTAGACCAGATAAATTTGTGTAATCCTCCCATCCCATCCTCATCGCCAAAGTAGCTTATACTTTGTATACTCTTATGATTAACATTATATCGATGTTCGCTTACATTAGTTACTTATTATCGAGATCACTAAAGCTAGTATTAAAATACTAATATGTAGCAGTACTGCTTTATGTTTGGCTTAACTGATGGCTACTATATTGTATATTTTGCATTTACTTTTATATAGCACACGCTCTCTTGCGGCGGAGGAATTGGCATATTTTTGGTGGTTACCTCGACGTACATAATTGTCATACGCGGCCGACGTGCGTGTCTTTGGGGCTCGCTTTATTTGGACGACTTTGATGAGGAGGACCGCGATTTAAAGTAAGTTCTAATCAACACTTATGTACCTATATAACTTAACTAACTTTGTTGTTATTGCAGACGCGGCAAACCGCTGTATTTGAGTCAGGATCGCTTTAATTTGCTGGAATCTCAGTGGCTGTCACATAAGTTTGCTCATACAAAACATACTTGGGTATTCCATAGGGATCTATTGTGAAACATGGAAGATCTATTGCGCAGCATACAGGAGCTTGTTGGCCAAATCTGAAACTACACACATATACACACAACACATAAATTCTAAAAAAACAAATTAACCATTCAGCTAATAATATTTTCCGTGTCCTGTGTACGAATTTTTGCACAAAATTACAGTTCCAATCGTATCAGTGTTAGAGTTTGTGCAAATGCCCAGTACAATGGTTGCCTAACTTGAAATCTGTACACGTACAAGTCAAAGTTTGAGCTCTATTGGTATTGGTGCTGCTTACTTTTAAAATTCTGCAAGATAAAAAAAAATTAATATATATATATATATATATGATATTAGTAATAACTTAAGAAAAGTTAAATAAATGTGTCTGCTAGAAAATTCAATATGCGCAGCTTGTGGCATAATTTAAATGCTTGCGCAGCGCTGTTGAATGACTTTCATATTTAAATATATGTATATCATTGTAAACACTATAATCTATAATATATAATATACGATATTGTATGCAAATGTATACTGATATAATTATTTCTTAGACAGAAACTATGTAATTGATATATACGACTTATAAACATAATATACTATAAAAAGTTAAAGTTATACATACATATATGTGTATAAAATAGAACATGCGTTATATATATCTCTCTCTAGTTGCGTTTTACCTTACTACTACTTTCTATGTGTATCTTACATAAACTTAACATTATTGACTACCAACTAAGTCTGAAAGTCTTTATTTTGTTAGTTTTATTTATAACGCTATATGTTAAGTACGCAAATTAAAAAAAAAAACAAACACTTATGTACAAGCAGCATATGGCCTCATGCTTGTCACACATATGTATATGTACTATATATAGTTACATAAATAAAATTAAAAGCATATTGTGAAATGCCTAAAATTAATGCGAAAGTAAACGCTGATGATAGTACATAATGCATGCACATATTTAGCGCATTGTATACTTGTACATACATACAATCATTCACATAATACATAAATATGCACATACATATGTACATTGTGTTTGTGAATGAATGAAAAACGAAAATGGTTTAAAAATAAATTGGCTGTATATTATTATCAGAACTTACTATATGACGAATGTGTCAATGCAATTTATGCATATTTACTTTTTTTTTTTAAATTTTATAATTCTAATTGTATTTTTTTTTTTTTGTGTCTTAAACATAATGCTATATGTACGCTATAGAGCTCTGGTAAATGTCGTTTAAAATTCATCATAATCAAGTCAAAAAAGTTAAATGTAAGCCGATGAACCTTTGTCTCTAAAATGTTTTATGGCACTATATTTTTAATGCTTATAATCAAAAATTAATAGCATTGTAAATAATTTTCAATTAAAGAAAACCAAAATACAGCTTTTTGATTAAATAATACTAAACGTAAAGAAATAAATTAACTACATATATATTTAATTGATAAAACCAGATTTGAATTATATGTTAAAAAAAAAAAGAACATGTCTATATATACTCGCAAGAAAGCGTAGCATTGTACATACAATAGTTGGAATGTATTTTTTTTTTAGTGTTACACTTGATGGTATAGCTATTAAGATTTCGAATTTCCGGACACGCTATATGCATGTTATAAAATCAAATATCTAAATCTAGCACAGTCAAATATTTGTGCATGTGGACACTACAGTTGCATGTAGATTCAGAAGATCTTACAGCACTTGATCTGGAATGCATCATAATTATATGTAAAATATAAATGTTTATAAATACATATTCAATTGAACGTTTACATGTCGAAAATCCCAAATAAATGGAAAATATTTTGTGAATGTGTACCTATGTCGGAATAAATGTGCAACATTTTTTTTCTCAAGGTTTCAAGAGGCGACAAATTTCTCTTCCATCAACGTTCATAATTTCTTTAAAGCATTTGATGAACGCAACTAGAGTGGCCCCATTACTTACATATATCGGGTTTTTCAATAGAGACGCTACAAAAGTAGACAGATAGGGAAAGCAAACGACGCCATATTTTTTTCCCGCTTTCTAGACATTTCTCTTCAGTAAGGTTTGCCATTTCATCATGGAAAGAAATACGATCCAACAACGAATCGAAATTATTAAAATTTACTACCGAAATTCGGAGTCAGTGGCCTCAACTTTAACAGCGCTACGTCCAATTTTGGTCGTCATAATTGTCCTGCCAGATCAACAATTGAGTGTCTAGGGGAAAAATTGAAATCCACAGGCACAGTACAAAATGTTCCCTGCCAGATCAACAATTGAGTGTCTTGTGAAAAAGTTTAAATCCACAGGCACAGTACAAAATGTTCCCGTGCCAGTGAGACAAAAAAGTGCCCGTAGTGTAGAGAATATTGCTGCCGCTAGCGCATCGATTGAGGAAGACCTAAATCAGTCTCTCAAGCGTTGGGCATCTCTGTGACGTCGTTGTGGCGAATTTTGCGAAAAGATCTTGGCCTACATCCTTACAACATCAAATTGACACAAGAACTGAAGCCGCTTGACCACCAGAAGCGTCGTATGTATGGACTCTCATCGAAAAATCTTCTTCAGCGATGAGGCTCATTTCTGACTGAATGGCTTCGTCAATAAGCAAAATATGCGTTATTGGTTAGGCAGCAATCCACATGTACTCCATGAGTCACCATTGCATCCCGAAAAAATTACGGTTTGGTGCGGTTTATGGGCCGGCGGCGTCATTGGGCCGTACTTCTTCCGTAATGATCAAGAACGGCACGTAACTAATCGCTACCGCTCAATGATAACCGAATATTTTTGGCCCGAATTGGATGATATGGACTTGGACAATATGTGGTTTCAACGTCCTGGCGCCACAAGCCACACAGCGAATGTCACAATCGATTTATTGAAAACCAACTTTGGTGAACGTGTGGCCCAGTCAATTGGCCGGCTCGGTCGTGCGATTTGACGCCGTTAGACTTTTTCTTGTGGGGCTACGACCAGTCTATGGTCTATGCCAACAAGCCAGCGACGATTGATGAACTTCGTACGAATATCGAACGTGAAATTGCAGCAGTATCGGCCGATTTATGCTTGAAAACCGTCGGAAATTGGGTTCAGCGTCTGGACTTCTGTAAGCGTGCCCGTAGTGGCCATGCAAAAGAAATCGACTTCCATACATAATGGCACCGAATGTACTTTCATAGGAATAAAGAATTTCATTGATATCCAAAACCGTTTTTGTTTTATTTAAAAAAAACTTTTGTAGCGCTCTTAATGAAAAACCCTTTACAAACGTTGAATTAATTAATTGCAGCAGAAACAAGATTCTTTTAAAGCAGAAAACAAATATTTAAAGAGACTGTGGCGAAGGCGTCTCTTCTTGCAGCGTTCGAATGTTCCGCTTCAATAGTTTCGTTTAGTATTGGTTTGGTATACGCTAAATATCCAAAGTATACTTATGCAATTTGCCCACAGTATCTTTAGACAAAGAAGCTGAAGCGGAAAAGCGCAGCTTTGCAGTTGTCTTCTATCCACTTTTCATAGCTCGTTCGTATATTTACACATCGCAAAATTAGCCTAAAACCAAAAATACGAAACGAATACACTATTTAATCGCATGTTTACAAAGTAGCGCTCCAACGTTTCTCTATTTAGCAGACTTTGTAATCAGTAAAAAAGAAGAAAGCAGAAAATCATCAAACTGTGGCGCCAAACGTTGTAATTCTTCGATTGGAGTGCAGGCCTAAATTAGGCATTACAACTTCACGACCAATCGATAAATTATGCTAGAAGCATGATATTTGCCAAAGTATGGTAGCTTTGCAGAAATTTGTGCTGCATGTATTAATTAATTATTTTAAATAGTGCAAACTTTATTTTAGTAATCGCTTGCATAACAAACTAAGCATGTTGATTTTGTAATATTTCATAATGGGTTTGTTAGTTTTTGGAATTCTTTTGTATAGGCATTTCACATTGCTACAAAGTTGCTTGCAAACTACAGGCTACAAAAATGCAAAACAACAATTGTGTATTACTGAATTGTTGAAGATAAAACATTTAATGCAAATGAAAACTAATAAATATAATATTGTTTTTATGGCCAATGATTTCTTATCATTGATTGTGATGTTTAATAAAATTAGTAGCATTTTCGTTACCGCACACTTGCGCCATCTATGAGTCAAAAAATAATAAATATAGCATGAAAACACTGCCACAACCGCTGTGCGCTAATTGTTTGACGGTCACACTGCCGCCGTATAAGTATTTATTTTAGCCTAACAAATGCACATTAAAGCACATAACAATGGCTATAAACCTTAAATAAAAGCAGGTGCAAATATCTCTAAATTTTAAATTTAAGTGCAACAAATAAAATGGAAAAATTGAAACACAAAACGACAACAGGAAAAAAAGTCAGAGCAACAGCAGCAGCCAAAACAGTTGCACCAAAGTAACGGCATTTTAGTATAGCTGTGTTGAGTATACACACACATTTTAAAAGCATTTTCTTTGCGCGCTTTATGTGTGCAAAACAGCATTCACTTACGCGGCGGTCGGAAAATCGGCTTTTCCGTGTTAAAACAACGATTAAGCAGAAAAGAAGAAGCGCAGCAAAGCAGAGCCAAAAGTCAAAATTCCTGGAAGAGCTCTTGACTCTTTACGCCCATTCATCAATTTGGGACAATTACTATTGGAAGCACAAAATTCCATAAACTTTAGCCCTGCGACGCATAATTCTGTGCATCACTTTGGTAGCTGCAATCATCGTTATGTAGTCACCAAAGCATGGCTAAAATCACGCTCATACTTGGACTCTGAAGTCAAAAACGATATGGATGTGGCCATGACTGGCGACGTCCTTATTTACAAACATAGCACACATTTATAATACACAATTGCTTGCAATTTTAGACGTCTGCATTTGTGTCTTAATGCCGAGGAAAACATCTGATTAATGGATGACGCGTTTGGCTATGTGATGGTAGCTGTGATGAGCATGAGCAAACTTTGGTTAAATCGTACGTATAAGCAACAAGTCGCTGATTTGATTATGGAGAATGTTATGCGTGCAATAATTTATAAGGTCCAAATAATACTTTCATTCACTTTATTTCACTATTATCACTAATATTATTCAGGCAAGAAGGCGCGTGAACGTCAGCAAGAAATTATGCAACATTTTGCCAACAAACAGAAACAGTTTATGCAGAGTGCCGCTGCAGCAGCTTCCAACATGGACTATGGTTTCGAAGACAATGATGAGGACGAAATGTATGAGGAGCAACTGTGTGAGAAAGAACACCCAGCACAGAAGCGAGTCCTGTGTGTCTAATTGTGCTAGTTGAGCCCAGCGGAATTGTTGGCCTTCGTAGACGTACAGCAGAGCGCCTGCCTTTGCCACTTAATGCCGCAGATGAAGAACGACTGGCGCACACGATGCGCTTAGCCACTGAGCTTCAACGGCGCACTGACCTGTTAAGTTTGAAGTTTGGCAAGGAGTCATGGTACCTGTCCAATAATACGGCCTACGGCAATGGCGTACATGTACAATCCTGTGGCCATCATGTGCATCTTAGCTGTCTGGAGGCCTATCTTAAGACCCTGTATACAACGCAAAGACAGCCGGTGCAAGATCATGGTGAATGTTATTGCCCCGCCTGCAAGCAAATGTCTAATTCGGTACTGTCACTGAGTCCACAGCTAGACAGGCCTACGCATCTTATAAGTTCGGCCAATCAGCCGTTCGAGCAACTAGTTGCCTACCGATCTGATCAAAGAAAATGAGACACGTCCTGTAAGTAAAAAGATGAATACAATATTTAAACTGTCATTTATGCTCCACTTGTCCACAGAAACCCACAAAGCTAACCGAGGCAATGGGCCATGCCATGGAGGTGATGACCAACATTGCGCAGCTCAAGGTGAAATGCGCCACAACAACGTTCCGCAAGCTGTTTATTTTTGTCACCTCGATAGCACGCACCAATCTTGAGGCAGAAATTATACAGCGTGGTGGCTCTCTTTGCTCATCAAATGCCACGCGTTATAAGCCAAAGCGTGACTGCATTGTGCCACTGTTGCATGTACTTTCCGTGCATGTCCGTGTGCTGGTCAAGTGGCCATTATGGAGCTCTTGGGCTTCATTGGCTGGTCTGCCCGTCAGCGATGCACTGGCAGCGGTGCATTGTCTTGAATTGATACCCAGTCTGCTTGCTGATCCTATAGCTCTATTGCTCAAGTTTATATTGCTAGCACCGCTGCATTTGGATCGCGGTAAGTTTACAGCATAGAAATCTGGAATATTGTATTGTTTACACAGCTTCAATTCACTTTTTTTTCCCCTCCCAACAGACTACTTCACTGGCTTGGTGAAGGTAACTTACAATTTGCTTTATTACCAAATTGTAATGCAGATGTGTGTTACACTAACCGATCACATCTAACTAACCGATCACATCTTACCGACCTGATCTGAAGATGAACACAATACTTAAACAGTGATTTATGCTCCCATAGTTTACAGAAACCAACAAAGCTAACTGACGTCATAGGTCAGCTTATCCAGGGACGGTCATTGTAAGTCCACAATTATGTTACTTACTTTACACAGCTCCAATTCTTGCTAATTTTTAGAAAACTTTACTTAAATAATACGTATGTATGATCGTATACTGGCCAACAATAAGTGTGTGTTAGAGACTGTGCTACGGAGGGTACCTCGTCCCTAATGCCATCAGGTACATCTGCGTGTGGTCATCACAGTAATTCGACGTACGGCATTTTTAAACAAAGCATGTCCTGGGCTGTGCCTTGGCTTTGGTGCCAAATCACGCAAATTGAATGAAACGTATTCACCGCGATAGCCTGCCTAGAGGCTTGGTGTGCAACACCATCAGCTTATAATCTGGCGAACGTGTAAAGCTCAAATATTGTGGCCATCTAAAAATTATGTACATTAGCATAGATGTTTCTAATCTAAAAAAACTGTTTTGTTTGACGGTCATTAACTCGCTATTTATATGCTCATGCAGAGCCTAAGCACCGATTGGAGCGATTTAAAGATGATTCATGTGCCAAATTGTTAATCCACAAGTCTGTACACAATTTTGTAGCACTATATTTTTAAACATAATTAAAAATTAGTCGCATTCTAAATGATTCTCATAAAGAAAACCCCAGCATTTTGTTATGTTAGACATTTGAACATTTTTATATTTTTTAACAATATTTAAATTGTTATTTGTTATAAAATCCATAGCTACCGAACCATAACCAAGTCCGGCTTAAAAACGGCCATAAGACCAAATATTGTTTCTGGCGTTAATTCTTGTCACCCGACTTCTCTTCAAGTATCCACAGTAACGACACTTCTATAATGGGTGCTAATGATTTTGCTTTCAAATCAGCTTGAATGGAACCTGTTTCTACATTTATCCAGGTTTGTGGTAGATTTTGATGTGGCTCTTTGGAAATATTCAAATCATTCGATTTGTGCCAGCGTCCCAGAAAAAAAGCTGGCGTATACTGATATTCACTGCGAGGCCATTTATTGTCGACATGCTTTATGTACCAATCTTCGGTGACGGTTCTTGGACTAAATACACAGCCAGCCTCAAAACCAGCAGGCAAAAAGCGCAAAGGCAAAAACACAGGACGTTGTTGTATATACACATCTGCAAACATGTCCTGCGGTAATTTAAAGCTTGGCACATCCTCATGCATGGCTGCGTATGTTACATCCCTGGAGTGGTCAAATAAGATCATTGGAATTTGCGCTACCACCATTTTGCTGACTCTATCAACGCTTAGTTGGTAATTGGCCAGCGAGGGCACATAAAAATTGGTTGCTGGCACTTCTTCCTCTCGCATTAAATTGTCCGCTTCTTGCATCATATGAGTTGGCATTATTGCTGAGCCAATAGTTACATCACGTTCAAATAAAGCTTCCATTTCGGGCTCTGGCTCGATCAACTTGGCTATGCGGTGCTTGCGTAGACCCACAAAGATAGCTGGCGTTGGTCCTCTTTTCATATTGGCACCCAAAAAGCCATACGGATAGAATTCACGTGTTAGTTCACCAGCTGCAAAAACGCCACCAGCAATAAATTCCTCTGGCAGAAACTGTGCCGGCAAAAATGAGATTAAATGCAATGGTGCACTCGGTGGAAAAAGTTGAGCAGGTATATTAAAACCAAGACGTGCTAATTTGGCTTGCTTCAAGACGACGGCCATGCCCTCACTATGTGGGTACATCGTAGTTGCTAAGGTTGTTATTACAATGCGCTTGTCCGAGGACGGTGTGATTAGCTCGGTTAAGTCTGGCATGTAAAGCGGTTCGTGGCCCATCTCTGTTTCGTACTCCAGACCAACTTTTTCGTCACTTTCATCCTCACCCCAATCTGCAGGTTGGACGGTTTCGGTAGCTGCAGGGGGGACGGTTTCGGTAGCTGCAGCAGGTTCTGCCGGCAATTTCACAACAGTTTCAGCCTGGATCTTGACAGTGGTTTTTTTCTTAGCTCTGTAGATCTTGATGCCTGTTAGTTCTATCGGCATTTCAGTTGCATCCTGGGTCATAGCTCCGAAGAGCTGGATGCTTGCCAGGAACTTCTTGGCAATGGCAATGTTTTTTTGCTTAGGTTTGTAGCACTTGCTGCTTGCTAGATCTGCGGCCATTTTCAAATGAGTTGTATCCCTGGTCTTCATCTTGATGCTGGCTAGTAAGTCGTCACTGTATGAGCCTGTTTTTTTATTATTATTTGCCTGCAGGAACAATGCCTCTGCAAAATAGTTATAATCTCTATGAGCATATTTCATACTAGATATAATGCCAGCTGCTTACCTTGTTGCTCATCTAAAATAACTTCTTTGGCAAGAATATTCTGCCTCTCTAAGCTGGGTTTGTTGTTTTTTTGGCCAGTGTTTGCACCCGCTTCCAGAGTCTTTTCATGCTCAAGCTTTGTATACAATAGATCTAGAAAATAGTTGTTATGGCAAAGGATCCATATTATAAGCTACTACCAAAGAATATAGAACTACTAGTATACTATTACTACTAGTCTACTACTAGTTCTATATTCTTGCAGTTAGTTATATAGAACTACTAGTACACTATTACTACTAGTATGCTACTAGTTCTATATAGAACTAACTAGTATACTATTACTACTAGTATACTACTAGTTCTATATTCTTACAGTTAGTTATATAGAACTAGTAGTATACTACTTTTACTAGTACACTACTAGTTCTATATTCTTTGCTACTACTTACATTGCTTCCTATTCAAAATAACTCCTTTTGAAAGAGCATACGGCTTCATTTCGCCAAGGCTTTGAAAATCTATTTCAATTGGGCCAAATGCTTTCTCATAAAGCATATTCAAGAAATGCGTATCTGCAAAATAGTTATAGTTGGTATAGTTAAGATAGTGCCCCGTGCGCCAAGCTACTTACATTGCATGTAATTGAAAACCACTTCATTGTCATTAGCCTTTTTGGGCTTTTCAGCAATTTCCCTTGCTTTAGCCTTTATGTATAGATTCAAGAATTCCGTGACTGCAATATAATTGTAGTTTGTTTGTATATTTGTTATCACAAAGCTGTCAATTTATTTACCAAAGTCGACATCTTTCAAGGAATCAGCGTCAGCGCATCCTTCAATATTTTCCCATTTAGCCATTTTTGCAGACGCTAATTTGCTGTTTTCGGCCACGGCAATATTTGCTTTGGCGTTCTTTTTTAAATCGCTCTTTGTTACAGGGATTTGTTGAGGGATCTTCAATTGATCCGAGTTTGCAGAAGTTGCGATTTTAATGTTTTGTTCTTTCCCTAAAATTTACAAGTTTAAGTTTTTATTCGTGTAAAAATATTTGGCTCAATCCTATACTTACACGATGTGGCCGATGCGTCAGATCGTTTGTTAGCAATTTTCAAAGCAGATGCTTCAGCGCATCCTTTGATAACTTTCATTTTTGCGGACGCTAATTTGGTGTTTTCGGCCACGGCATGTTTAGTATTTTTTTTCAAAGCACCATTTGCTACCTTTTGAGGGATCTTGGACTGTTCCGCTTTTGCAGAAGGTGAGATGTTAATGTTTTGTTCTTTCGCTAAAATTTACAAGTTTAAGTTTTTATTCGTGTAAAAATATTTGGCTCAAATGTATACTTACACGATGTGAACAGTGATGCAGATTTGGGCACGTTTTCAGGTTTCTTCAACTCGCTCTTCAGAGTCGGTTCGTATACGGTATGATTTGCCTTGGCATTCTTCGATTTACCCGAAGACGCGTTTTTTTTGTTCCGATTTTTCGCTAAGTTTACGAGTTTAAGTTTTTATTTGTGTAAAAATATTTGGCTCAATTGTATACTTACACGATGTAAATACAGTGTCTGCAGAAAAACTAACTGAAGCCCGTTTGGGCACATTGCCAGGTTTTTTCAACGCGCTCTTCATAATCGGTTCGTATTTTTTTGTCTTTTTCTAGCCGCCAATTCTAACCTAAAACGAAAAAATGCATGCAAATGGAATGTAACACGTGCTTTCGTTTCGATATTTATAGTGCATCTAATTTTGACAAGCATGTGCCATATTTGAATTTACCTTAAACGTAGCTTCCTGTGCCACTAAATTCCTTTTTAATCTGTTAATATATTCGGAATCACCACAGGCACATGCGTCCCAGCACGCGCTTTTGCACAATTGCAATCCTCTGCACTTGACTTGCCTATTATTTAGGAATACCAAACCAATTAACTATAGTTAAAAAATATAAATTAATAGATTTATTGTGCCACCTGCGTGTTCGTGCAATAATTCCTTCAACGTTTTGCTCTTATTGAAAGTGTGCGTAAAATAATGTGTAATATTGTCAGCAATCACAAGCTCTTTGCTAGCCGTCAATTCTAACCTAAAAAGAACAAAAAATGTGTGCAAATCGAATGTTACACGTGCTTCCGTTAAGAAATTTATAGTGCATCTAATTTTGACAAGCAAGTGCCGTATTTAAATTTACCTGCAGCTTCCTGTGCCACTAAATTCGTTTTTAATCTGTTAATATATTCGGAATCACCACAGGCACATGCGTCCCAGCACGCGCTTTTGCACAATTGGAATCCTCTGCACTTGACTTGCCTATTATTTAGGAATACCAAACCAATTTACTATAGTTAAAAAATATAAATTAATAGATTTATTGTGCCACCTGCGTGTTCGTGCAATAATTCCTTCAACGTTTTGCTCTTATTGAAAGTGTGCGTAAAATAATGTGTAATATTGTCAGCAATCACAAGCTCTTTGCTAGCCGTCAATTCTAGCCTAAAAAGAACAAAAAATGTGTGCAAATCGAATGTTACACGTGCTTTCGTTGGACATTGTGACAATTATATGCTACTTAATTCCTTTCTACGTCTTATTGCAAAGTGCACGCAAAATAATCCGTAAAAATATCAGCAATCACAACAGGTGCATTCGTCCCAGCACGCGTTTTTGGTCAATTACAATCAACTGCACTTGTCTATTATTTAGGAATACCAAACCAATTTACTATTGTTAAAAAAATATAAATTCATGGATTTGTTGTGCCACCTGCGTGTTCGTCCAAGAATTTCTTCTACGTTTTGCTCTTATTGCAAAGTGCACGCAAAATGATGTGTCAAAATTACAGCAAACACAAGTTTTTTGCTAGCCGCCAATTCTAACCTAAAATAAAAAAAGATATGTGTGCAAACCGAATGTTACATGTGCTTTCGCTTTCTGTGCCACTAAATTCCTTTCTACGTTTTATTGCAAAGTGCACGCAAAATAATCCGTAAAAATATCAGCAATCAAAACAGGCGCATGCGTCCCCGCACGCGCTTTTGCACAATTAGAATCAACTGCACTTTACTTGCCTGCTATTTAATAATTCCAAACCAAAAAAATATAAATTCACAAATTTATATATAGTTCCACCTTCGTGTTCGTCCTAGAACAAGCAAAACTTGCCAAAAGCTGTTTTCTGCTGCAGTTTTTGCACGCCGCGCATAAAACAATAAAATAACTTTAATCACTGCAGGTGTTCTAATAATAATAAAGTTTTTTTATAGTTGTAAAAATTGTCTTTTTTTTGCTGAAAATGTTTAACACAACATAAATCGCATCCGTCCGTGTCCAATTTGTGTCAAACGTTGAACTTCTACGAATAGTGCGCTTAGAACGTAACGACCACTCGATAAAAATAAGCTAGAGGCGCGTGCTTGACGATATGTATCGCACTATCGTTGGAATGTCAAAGTGTGGCAGCACTGCAAAATTTTTTTGTAAAATAGTTTTTATTCATGCATGAAATAGTTACAATTTAGCTTAAAAACTAAAGGTCATTTGGATGGTCAAATTGGGGTTACATATTAAATTTAAGTCCTCGATTTTAATTTTAGTTATTATACAATTTATTTGCAGTTTTTTTTTAGTATTTTTTCTTACAGCAAATATAACATATTTTTGAATTTCTGTTTGTATTATTTATTTTTAACCCCCGACGCAAAAAGAGGGGTGTTATTATTAACGTTTATTTGTAAATTTTATTTAATATATAATATATTTTGAGTATTCAAAGGCATTATTAATACTGTGTTTGATACTGTCTTTGGTATTATCGTATCCAGCTGGTTGGATGGGTACTGCCGGATTAATTGGTTGCCAAACGTTACTTCCATAGCTCCTTGCTTTATATACATAGTTTTTTAACAGAGCAGATTCTGTAGTAGATTCTTAAGATTCCTATTAATATAATAATCATATTACCAACTCATTACACAATATACTGGACTTATTAATTGTTTTATGTAGGTACTTACATCTAATGACAAAGTTCACTTCGGAAGCATTAGAAATAGCTAATAAAATTCATTATAATTAATATAACAGCAATGGAACATTTGATGAAAATAAAATAACTTCATTAAACTCACCTCTAGACTTAAAATAAAGAACAAACGTATTAAATATAAAATAATATAATAAGAATACAATGTAAATAGTAAATTAAAAAAAAAAACGGCGTAAAGGCCTTGTTGTTCTGGCTTCAAATACTTTATATTTTAGAATTAAATTCTAATTTATAAATATATAAATAAATAAAATTGTTTGACATTGATTTAAAATTATTCATTAACGTTACAGCAAGCAGTGCTAGTTTGGCACTATAACTATCGAATATTTTAATTGGCGACCATTTATCGCACACTGGTGCCATCTATGAGTCAAAAAATAATAAATATAGCATGGTAACACTGCCACAACCGCTGTGCGCTAATTGTTTGACGGTCACACTGCCGCCGTATAAGTATTTATTTTAGCCTAATAAATGCACAGTAAAGCACATAACAATGGCTATAAACCTTAAAGAAAAGCATCTGCAAATATCTCTAAATTTTAAATGCATTTAAGTGCAATGAATAAAGTGGAAAAGTGCAATACAAAACGACAACAGGAAAAGAAGTCAGAGCAACAGCAGCAGCCAAAACAGCTGCACCAAAGTAACGGCATTTTAGTATAGCTGTGTTGAGCATACACACACATTTAAAAAGCATTTTCTTTGCGCGCTTTATGTGTGCAAAACAGCATTCACTTATCCGGCGGTCGGAAAATAGGCTTTTCCGTATTAAAACAACGATTAAGCAGAAAAGAAGAAGCGCAGCAAAGCAGAGCCAAAAGTCAAAATTCCTGGAAGAGCTCTGGACTCTTTACGCCCATTCATCAATTTGGGACAATTACTATTGGAAGCACAAAATTCCATAAACTTTAGCCTTGCGACGCATAAATCTGTGCATCACTTTGGTAGCTGCAATCATCGTTATGTAGTCACCAAAGCATGGCTAAAATCACGCTCATACATGGACTCTGAAGTCAAAAACGATACGTATGTGGCCATAGCCATGACTGGCGACGTCCTTAATTACGAACATAGCACACATTTATAATACACAATTGCTTGTAATCTTAGACGTCTGCATTTGTGTCTTAATGCCGAGGAAAACTTCTGATTAATGGATGACGCGTTTGGCTATGTGATGGTAGCTGTGGTGAGCATGAGCAAACATCGCTTAAATCGTCCGTATGAGCAACAAGTCGCTGATTTGATTATGGAGCATGCAATGCGTGCAATAATTTATAAGGTCCAAATAATACTTTCACTATTATTATTATTCAGGCAAGAAGGCGCGTGAACGTCAGCAAGAAATCATGCAACATTTGGCCAACAAACAGAAGCAGTTTATGCAGAGTGCCGCTGCAGCAGCTTCCAACTTGGACTATGGTTTCGAAGACGATGATGAGGACGAAATGTATGAGGAGCAACTGTGTGAGAAGGAACACCCAGCACAGAAGCGAGTCGTGTGTGTCTAATTGTGCTAGTTGAGCCTAGCGGAATTGTTGGCCTTCGTAGACGTACAGCAGAGCGCCTGCCTTTGCCACTTAATGCCGCAGATGAAAAACGACTGGCACACACGACGCGTTTAGCCACTGAGCTTCAACGGCGCACTGACCTGCTTAGTCTGAAGTTTGGCAAGGAGTCGTGGTACCTGTCCAATAATATGGCCTACGGCAATGGCGTGCATGTACAATCCTGTGGCCACCATGTGCATCTTAGCTGTCTGGAGGCCTATCTAAAGACCCTGTATACAACGCAAAGACAGCCCGTGCAAGATCGTGGTGAATTTCATTGCCCCGTCTGCAGGCAAATGTCTAATTCGGTACTGTCGCTGAGTCCACAGCTAGATAGGCCAACGCATCTTATAAGATCGGGTAATCAGCCGTTCGAGCAACTAGTCGCCGATCTTACCGATTTGATCAAAGAAAATGAGACACGTCCTGTAAGTAAAAAGATGAATACAATATTTAAACTGTCATTTATGCGCCACTTGTCCATAGACACCCAAAATGCTAACCGAGGCAAAGGGCCATGCCATGGAGGTGATGACCAACATTGCGCAGCTCAAGGTGAAATGCGCCACAACAACGTTCCGCAAGCTGTTTATTTTTGTCACCTCGATAGCACACACCAATCTTGAGGCAGAAATTATACAGCGTGGTGGCTCTCTTTGCTCATCAAATGCCACGCGTTATAAGCCAAAGCGTGACTGCATTGTGCCGCTATTGCATGTACTTTTCGTGCATGTCCGTGTGCTGGTCAAGTGGCCATTATGGAGCTCTTGGGCTTCATTGGCTGGTCTGCCCGTCAGCGACACCGAACCGCTGCCAGTGCATTGTCTTGAATTGATACCTAGTCTGTTTGCTGATCCTATAGCTCTATTGCTCAAGTTGATATTGCTAGCACCGCTGCATTTGGATCGCGGTAAGTTAACCTTATAGTAATCTGGAATATTGTATTTTTTACGCAGCTTCAATTCACTTTTTGTTTCCTCCCAACAGACTACTTCACTTGCATGGTGAAGGTAATTTACAATTTGCTTTATTACCAAATTGTAATGCAGATGTGTGTTACACTAACCGATCTTGAATGTGATCACATCTTGGCGAATAACAGTGCACCGGCTAGCGATTTTGCTACTGACGCAGCTGCTTCCTTCAATCAGCCGTTCATGCAACTTGTCGTCGATGTGACTTACGAAGTAAAAAGATGAACACATTGTTTACAGAAACCTACAAAGCTAACTGACGTCATAGGTCAGCTAATCCAAGGATATCGTAAGTCCACAATAATGTTACTTACTTGACACAGCTCTAATTCTTGCTCAATTTTAGAAAACTTTACTTAAATGATACGTATGATCGTATACTGGCCAACAATAAGTGAGTGTTAGAGACTGTGCTACGGAGGGTACCTCGTCCCTAATGCCATCAGGTACATCTGCGTGTGGTCATCACAGTAATTCGACTTACGGCATTTTTAAACAAAGCATGTCCTGGGCTGTGCCTTGGCTTTGGTGCCAAATCACGCAGATTGAATGAAACGTATTCACCGCGATAGCCTGCCTAGAGGCTTGGTGTGCAGCACCGTCTGCTTATAATCTGGCCAAAGATTGTTGCCATCTAAAAATTATGTACATTAGCATTGCAATTTGACCAAATGATAATAGATGTTTCTAATTTAAACAAACTGTTTTGCTTGGCAGTCATTAACAATGTAATCCGAACTAATATCGCACTCTTTTTATACTTAGAGCTATTTAAAGATGATTTATGTGCCAAATTGTAAATCCACAAGTCTGTACACAATTTTGTAGCACTATATTTTTAAACATAATTAAACATTAGTCGCATTCTAAATGATTCTTATAAAGAAAACCCATCAATCTGCATACGTAAAAAAGGAACTATGTTAGACATTTAAAGAATTTTATATTTTTTAACAATATTTAAATTGTTTTTCAAAAATTACATATCTTAAAAAATGGTCATATAACATACATAGTATCGCAGTAACATATGTACATATGTTTTGCTTTTTGTGACAAGCACGTTTATAATAATCCATAATTGTTTGGATTATATCAATTCTTTGCAAACGGATTACTCCTCCATAAATGCAACTGTTTCTGTTTCTTTCATGAAATCCACGCTCTTAAAATTATTTGTTATAAAATCCATAGCTACGGCATGTTTAGAATTTGTTTCTAAAGCACCATTGTCTTCCTTTTGAGGGATCTTTGATGGATCCTCCTTTCCCGAAGGTGGCTTTGCTTTATTTTTGTTTTCCGCTAAATTTACAAGTTTAAGTTTTTATTCGTGTAAAAATATTTGGCTCAAATGTATACTTACACGATGTGAACAGTGAAGCAGATTTGGGTAAGTTGGCAGGTTTCTTCAACTCGCTCTTCAGAATCGGTTCGTATACGGCATGATTTGCCTTAGCATTCTTCGATATACCCGCTTTTAACGAAGACGCGTTTTTTTTGTTCCGATTTTTCGCTAAGTTTACGAGTTTAAGTTTTTATTTGTGTAAAAATATTTGGCTCAAATGTGTACTTACACGATGTAAACACAGTGTCTGCAGAAAAACTAACTGAAGCCCGTTTGGGCACATTGCCAGGTTTTTTCAACGCGGTCTTCATAATCGGTTTGTATTTTTTTAAGTCTTTTTT
>JBAMAX010001265.1:0-83888 GCA_037043745.1 Chymomyza amoena
ATGTAATCCGAACTAATATCGCACTCTTTTTATACTTAGAGCTATTTAAAGATGATTTATGTGCCAAATTGTAAATCCACAAGTCTGTACACAATTTTGTAGCACTATATTTTTAAACATAATTAAACATTAGTCGCATTCTAAATGATTCTTATAAAGAAAACCCATCAATCTGCATACGTAAAAAAGGAACTATGTTAGACATTTAAAGAATTTTATATTTTTTAACAATATTTAAATTGTTTTTCAAAAATTACATATCTTAAAAAATGGTCATATAACATACATAGTATCGCAGTAACATATGTACATATGTTTTGCTTTTTGTGACAAGCACGTTTATAATAATCCATAATTGTTTGGATTATATCAATTCTTTGCAAACGGATTACTCCTCCATAAATGCAACTGTTTCTGTTTCTTTCATGAAATCCACGCTCTTAAAATTATTTGTTATAAAATCCATAGCTACGGCATGTTTAGAATTTGTTTCTAAAGCACCATTGTCTTCCTTTTGAGGGATCTTTGATGGATCCTCCTTTCCCGAAGGTGGCTTTGCTTTATTTTTGTTTTCCGCTAAATTTACAAGTTTAAGTTTTTATTCGTGTAAAAATATTTGGCTCAAATGTATACTTACACGATGTGAACAGTGAAGCAGATTTGGGTAAGTTGGCAGGTTTCTTCAACTCGCTCTTCAGAATCGGTTCGTATACGGCATGATTTGCCTTAGCATTCTTCGATATACCCGCTTTTAACGAAGACGCGTTTTTTTTGTTCCGATTTTTCGCTAAGTTTACGAGTTTAAGTTTTTATTTGTGTAAAAATATTTGGCTCAAATGTGTACTTACACGATGTAAACACAGTGTCTGCAGAAAAACTAACTGAAGCCCGTTTGGGCACATTGCCAGGTTTTTTCAACGCGGTCTTCATAATCGGTTTGTATTTTTTTAAGTCTTTTTTTAGCCGCCAATTCTAACCTAAAACGAAAAAATTCATGCAAATGGAATGTAACACGTGCTTCCGTTAAGAAATTTATAGTGCATCTAATTTTGACAAGCAAGTGCCATATTTAAATTTACCTGCAGCTTCCTGTGCCACTAAATTTTTTTTAATCTCTTAGTATATCCGCAATCACCACAGGCACATGCGTCCCAGCACGCGATTTTGCACAATTGGAATCCTCTGCACTTGACTTGCCTATTATTTAGGAATACCAAACCAATTTACTATAGTTAAAAAATATAAATTAATAGATTTATTGTGCTACCTGCGTTCGTCCAATAATTCCTTCTACGATTTTCTTTTATTGCAAAGTGTGCGCAAAATAATGTTTAATAATGTCAGCAATCACAAGCTTTTTGCTAGCCGCCAATTCTAACCTAAAAAGAAAAAAAATGAATGCAAATGGAATGTAACACGTGCTTTCGTTAAGAAATTTATAGTGCATCTAATTTTGACAAGCAAGTGCCATATTTAAATTTACCTGCAGCTTCCTGTGCCACTAAATTTTTTTTTAATTTGTTAGTATATCCGCAATCACCACAGGAACATGCGTCCCAGCACGCGATTTTGCACAATTGGAATCCTCTGCACTTGACTTGCCTATTATTTAGGAATACCAAACCAATTTACTATAGTTAAAAAATATAAATTAATAGATTTATTGTGCTACCTGCGTTCGTCCAATAATTCCTTCTACGATTTTCTTTTATTGCAAAGTGTGCGCAAAATAATGTTTAATAATGTCAGCAATCACAAGCTTTTTGCTAGCCGCCAATTCTAACCTAAAAAGAAAAAAAATGCATGCAAATGGAATGTAACACGTGCTTTCGTTAAGAAATTTATAGTGCATCTAATTTTGACAAGCAAGTGCCATATTTAATTTTACCTGCAGCTTCCTGTGCCACTAAATTTTTTTTTAATCTCTTAGTATATCCGCAATCACCACAGGCACATGCGTCCCAGCACGCGATTTTGCACAATTGGAATCCTCTGCACTGGACTTGCCTATTATTTAGGAATACCAAACCAATTTACTATTGTTAAAAAATATAAATTCATAGATTTATTGTGCGTGTTCGTGCAATAATTCCTTCAACTTTTTGCTCTTATTGCAAAGTGTGCGTAAAATAATGTGTAATATTGTCAGCAATCACAAGCTCTTTGCTAGCCGTCAATTCTAACCTAAAAAGAACAAAAAATGTGTGCAAATCGAATGTTACACGTGCTTTCGTTGGACATTGTGACAATTATATGCCACTAAATTCCTTTCTACGTCTTATTGCAAAGTGCACTCAAAATAATCCGTAAAAATATTAGCAATCACATCAGGCGCATGCGTCCCAGCACGCGTTTTTGGTCAATTACAATCAACTGCACTTGTCTATTATTTAGGAATACCAAACCAATGTACTATTGGTAAAAAAATATAAATTCATGGATTTGTTGTGCCACCTGCGTGTTCATCCAACAATTTCTACTACGTTTTGCTCTTATTGCAAAGTGCACGCAAAATGATGTGTCAAAATTACAGCAAACACAAGTTTTTTGCTAGCCGCCAATTCTAACCTAAAATAAAAAAAGATATGTGTGCAAACCGAATGTTACATGTGCTTTCGCTTTCTGTGCCACTAAATTCCTTTCTACGTCTTATTGCAAAGTGCTCGCAAAATAATCCGTAAAAATATTAGCAATCAAAACAGGCGCATGCGTCCCCGCACGCGCTTTTGCACAATTAGAATCAACTGCACTTTACTTGCCTGCTATTTAATAATTCCAAACCAAATTTATATAAAGTTTTACCTGCGTGTTCGTCCTAGAACAAGCAAAACTTGCCAAAAGCTGTTTTCTGCTGCAGTTTTTGCACGCCGCGCATAAAACAATAATTTGATAATTTCAATCACTGCAGGTGATAACAATAATAAAGTTTTTTTGTATTTAATAAAAATTGTCTTGCTTTCTTTGCTAAAATTGCTTAACACAAAATAAATCACATCCGTCCGTTTTCTAATTTGGGTCAAACGTTGAACTTCTACGAATAGTGCGCTTAGAACGTAACGACCACTCGATAAATTATTGTGCTAGAGGCGCGTGCTTGACGATATGTATCGCACTATCGTTGGAATGTCAAAGTGTGGCAGCACTGCACAAATTTTTTGTAAAATAGTTTTTATTTATGCATGAAATAGTTACAAGTTAGCTTAAAAACTAAAGGTAATTTGGATCGTTGAATTGGGGCTACATATTCAATTTAAGTCTTCGATTTTAATTTTAGTTATTATAAAATTTCTTTTCAGCTTTTTTTAGTATTTTTTCTTACAGGAAATATAAAATTTTTTTGAATTTCTGTTTGTATTATTTATTATTATTAACGTTTATTTGTAAATTTTATTTAATATATAATATATTTTGAGTATTCAAAGGCATGTGTTTGATACTGTCTTTGGTATTATCGTATCCAGCAGGTTGGATGCCAAACGTTCCTTCCATAGCTCCTTGGTTTATATACATAGTTTTTTAACAGAGCAGATTCTGTAGTAGATTCTTAAGATTCCTATTAATATAATAATCATACTACCAATTCATTACACAATATACTGGACTTATTAATTGTTTTATGTAGGTACTTACATCTAATGGCAAAGTTCACTTCGAAAGCATTAGAAATAGCTAGTAAAATTCATTATAATTAATATAACAGCAATAGAACATTTGATGAAAATAAAAGAACTTCATGAAACTCACCTCTAGACTTAAAATAAAGAACTAACGTATTAAATATAAAATAATATAATAAGAATACAATGTAAATAGTAAATTTAAAAAAAAAACCACGGCGTAAAGGCCTTGTTGCTCTGGCTTCAAATACTTTATATTTTAGAATTAAATTCTAATTTATAAATATATAAATAAATAAAATTGTTTGACATTGATTTAAAATTGTACATTAACGTTACATCAAGCAGTGCTAGTTTGGCACTATAACTATCGAATGTTTTAATTGGCGACCATTTATCGCACACTGGCGCCATCTATGAGTTACAATAAATAAAAATGACAAATTCCAACCGTGTGTACACACTGACAAAAGCCCAGTTGAGTGAGTGTGTGACGGTCACACTGCCGCATTATTATTAATTATTTGAGTGTAACAAATGCACAGCAAAGCGCATAACAATTGCAATAAACCCTAAAAAAAAACATGTGCAAATATCAATAAATTTTAAATGCATTAATGTGCAATACATAAAATGGGCAAAGTGCAGTTAAAGCAGCAGCGTATAAGTGCTGGCCACAAGCAGCAGCAGACATCGCTGTGATACATTTGTAATTTTTTTTTTTTCAACAATTCAAAGTTGCTTTAGCGTACGCACACACACACAAATACAGCGAAAGGAAGCAACACACATACGTGCAGTGAAACACACCCACGCTCACTTACACATAGATACTCTCTGGCCAGGCGCAGGCTGACTACACCCAAAAAAAAGATAGACACACAACAAAACGACAACAGGAAAATGAAGTAAAAGCAGCAGCAGCAGCAGCAACAACAGTTACAACAACGCAACGGCACTTTAGTGCAATTGTATTGAGCAACGATAAACACACAAACAAACACACCAAAAAAACATTGTACATTTGCATGTGGGTGTAGCAACCGCAGAGTTTGCTCTCTCGGTGTGTGTGCGTGTGTTGTGTGTGTGCGTATACGTGAGAGTGTGTGTAGTAACAGCATTCGCCTACGCAGCAGTCAAGGAAGCGGCTGTTTGGCATTACAACAACAACAAAAAAACAACAACAGCAACAAAAGAGCAAAAGAAGTGCAGCAACAATAAAACAAGAAAAGCGCAGCAAAGCATAGCCATAGCTAAAGCTAAAACCACAAGCAAAAGGGGCAAGAAATGCATGCGCATGCACAAAACATAAAACGATATGCAAAATTTACAAACAAATATATAGAAGTAGTATATAACAAGCTATAAATACACATAAACGGGTTTCAATTGTATTTACTATATTAACATATTGAAATTCAAAACGCGATACGTTCAAAAAAAAAAAATATGCCAAAAACTTTTTTAACTGTGTATTATTGTTTTGTGTGTGTGTGTATGTGTTAGTGGCTAGTGTTGTTGTTGTTGTTGCCACTCGTGTGCAATAAATGGTAAAAGAGATCGCAATAGATAAAGAAAATAATAAAGCCAAGAGCTGCTAAACGAAAGAAAGCAAGCAACAAGAGGAGAGCAAGTCCAGTTCATAGTGCATTCAAATCGTTGTCGTCGTTGTTGTTGTTGCAGTCGGATTCAACGTTTTGCCCCGTGTGTTGCCTGCCCCTTGACTTCAGAATATGGATTGTGGTCGTCTTGCAGCGCAGCAGCAGCAACAACTACAACAGCAGCGTTTAATACAGCTACAGCAACAGCAGCAGCTCCAGCAACAGCAACAAAATACATTGCATTGCCTTGAGCAAACAGCAACAACAAATGTAAGTTTATAGTTATACATAAATAAATATATATATACACATAAATGTACATTTCTCTTGTATTTCCTTCACCCACACAATCGTTGCACTGCACACACACACACACACACACATACTTACGCATGCATATGCGCTCACATGCATATACACATACATGTATGTGCATGCAAGCTGTGTGCGTATGTGTGTATGTAGTTGCCGCTGCTGGCTTTTATTGGTTTTCTTATTAGATTTTTTTCATAAGTATGTGTAAGTTCGTAAATTATACAGTAGCAATGTCCATCCTCCATTGCTTTGTTGCTCTTCCTGCGGGCAGACTTCTTATTGCAACTACACAGACTTGTTTGTACTCTATATCCTTGAGGTGCTAGAAAATTAATAAAAAATTAATTGTGAAATGCTAAGTATCTGAGAAAATTAGGGAAGCTAATAAAATGGAATGCATCCAAAAAGAGTCAAAGCATGGTTGGTGTCTTTAGGTTGAGTTAAGCGGAATGCATTAGTATTGATGTACTATATGCGAGGTCAGGCCGAAAATTCTTTGGCATCTAAAGCTAAATAGCAACTCTCGTTAACCCTTAAGGTGCCACAAATACGCTCGTTTGTCGGTACCGGACTCCCGGCCCCAACAGTTGGAAAAAATGCGATGACATTGTGTTGCGAGCTCTGATATATGTTTATATATAGGGGAAAGTGGGGTAAAGTCAGAAGAAGTTTTTTGTAGTTCTTGGGCATTGAATAAGCTACGTTGTGTCAAAATTTTAGATCGATACGAAGATTTTTTGTCAGTGAATAAATAATTATTCAACATTTCGAGAAAATGTGCCTAATTTGCACTAATTGAAGTGATGCGCATTTATTTAATGTTTTCTTTCACGTATTATAAAATTTCTCAAATTACAACTTCTGGAATAAATATTGTATTTGATTGGAATCTCCATTTTCGAATCCTCAAACTCTTGTTAAAACTTCCTTTTTTGATTAAATGTTGTTAAGTAGTTTGATTTTAAAATCTATCTGGTAAATTAAGAACCTGAGTGCAGTTGAGTCATCTTATTGCTAAATTATGTTCCACTAAGCCTAAATCTAAACTCTTTAGTGGTTTTGTAACCCTTCAATTGACATGTATACTTTATGGGGTCTAAATCGGTGGTCGGCAAAATATATAATTAAAATAA
Source organism: Chymomyza amoena (assembly GCA_037043745.1). NCBI lineage: Eukaryota > Metazoa > Arthropoda > Insecta > Diptera > Drosophilidae > Chymomyza > Chymomyza amoena. Next base: position 6,667 of record JBAMAX010001265.1, read on the forward strand.
TATAAATGCATAATTCTAAAGGGTAAAAGTGCATTTATGCCTTACCCATATCATTGACTACGAAAAGTAGGGTATTCTTGCCCAAAAGTGTTTCGTAAAAAGCATCAATATCTACAATAATGAGCATAAATAAATAATCTTCGTTGATTTTCAGTTAGTTTCTTCTAGTGTATTAGAAAGTTAAATAGTTGTTATTTGTAAACAAGCGCCAAAAATATTATTAAATATGAAAAAAATTACATTAAATGCAGTAAAATATCAAAAAATAAATACAGGTAACCCTCCTAAAACGCGGGGAATAGGTTCCCAAAAAATGCCGCGTTGTAAGAAATCGTATTGTAGGTGGTATAAACTCCATACAAAAATCAGAGTTTGGTACAAATAAAAAATTTGTAATAAAAAATTGGATAATAATAAAATTCGATTGATAAGACTTCTTTAATTTAAACAAAAACAAAATAAAATTTCAATTCTACGTAACATATTCAAGTTGAAATAACTTAAATGAATTAATTAAAGCAAAAATATAAACATAACTTCCTACTTCTACTCATCACTTAGTATGATTTGTCTCGAACGTTTTGTTCGTACTACTTCAAAATCTGAGCTTGATTCATTATCCGATTCGGGCATTCTTTGATCGATTATTGGTTTGAAAAAATCTTCTAATGAAGTTTGTTTACTCTTATTTCGTAAATCTTTGTAAATTTCTTGATAGGGAGTTAGGCTGTTTTGAAGATTTCGCTTAAATATTTCTGCTCTATCCCTTAAAGGCTCGTTCTGCAAAATGTATTCTTCCAACTGCTTTGCCATATTTAAAACTTTCTCGATACTTTTTAGTGAAAAGTCTTTATTTTCTACATCGGAAAGACTAGATTTACTAGCTACAAATTGTTAGTTGTCTTCATCGATTGACGATTGTCCTATTTCCTTTAAATAATTAAATATTTTTAGTGTTTTATGCTTAATTACATTCCCATCTAAAAGCAATCGTTTTTTCGTCATACCTTCTTTCCACACTGTAAGCGATTGTTCCATTTTGTCCATATATCTTTGGTACCGAACTTCTAATTTTTTCTTCATTTTTTTTAATAGTTCTTATTGTTGACTCATTTAAGTTAAAATGTCTAGCAATATCAATTATCCTCTCTTGATTTTGAAGTCGGTCCAAAATTTGTATTTTTAAATTAATGGATAAAAATTTAACATGCAAACCAGCAACAAAAATTCATTGTGAGGGTTGCCCAGTTCGTAAAAATCGCGTTGTAGGAGTAGCGTTGTAAGAAAATTTCCGCATTTTGGGAACCGCGCTGTAGCGAAAACGCGTTACAGAAACCCGCGTTGTAGGAAGGTTACCTGTATTTCGTTTGGACTTCTAGTAACAACGATCTCCGGTAGGAGCATTATATGCCTTGTTTCTTTTACCGGCGAGTGCCTTACATTTACATAATACATGCGACGGAGTTTCTTCCTCCATGCTACAGAAGCGACATAGTCCACTACCACTATGCCAATTTTGTTATTTGGTTGCGGAGCCTACAATGTCCCGTCAGAATTCTTTCCGTGAATTACCATGACAGTTTAAGCCCTGGTATCTGTACCCATGAAGCAGTCGTTTAGTATTCTCCTCTATTCTCAGTAGGTCCCGTACCACGTGGTTCCAATCCCACAGTGTCGTTCAGGACCGATGAGCAGTGTTGTTGCACCGGTCCTTGCAAGTTTATCTGCCAGCTCATTTCCAGGAATGTTGTTATGTCCTGGAACTCATCTAATAGTGAGCTTATTCCTGGATCCTAAATTAATTCTTCTCAACCGATTTCAATTTATTGTCGGTCTTGGGCTTTTATAGTTAGATTCTAGTTTTAGTATATTCTTCAGAGGGGCCGTCACTCAGCTGATGCGGTTTTCCTTGAGTTCGCGCTTTAACCGAGAAGACAGAAAGAGGTCCAGATCTGGACTATAGCGTCAGTAATCTTTGTTAGTCAGTCAGGACTCTTGTTACCAATTTTGTGCACACTTTTTGCAAGGTCAAAACTTCGGCGCCTTCACTTAGATCATTGATACTGATGATGGCTTGCCCTATGATTCTCTTTGGAACAACGTGAACCTTCATATTGAATTTGATTGTCTTCAACGAGCCTCTGCCACTCCTGAAAGAGCTTATGCAATTCGAACATGCTTCTTACAACAGGCTAACGGAAATCATTGGAAAGATTATTGTATTTTGGTATTTTTTCATAGTTGAGGGCTAAATACTTTAAGTTTGTTTTAGAATGTGATCCAATTCTTTATATAAAGGTCTGAGGATCCAAAATAAAGGTTGCAGTGACTACGGATCTCTTATATTACTGATGCTGGTGAGGTTCTTCCTAATTTTAATATGTTTAAGGCTGCAAACAGGGAGAACATTGAAAGCCTTAGCTGTGTATGCTGAACTGTAGTCGGGAAGAACTTCAGCTATAATCAACGATTCGAAGTTGATTCGAACTCAGTCGAAATCTATCTACCATTTGTTGGAATGCACTCGTTATGACTCTTCAAAACGAGTCAAAATCTAGAACAGACCTGAATAATTCTACTGACACATATCCAAATCTTTATTACTTACCGTATGCTTTTAGAGAACATTTTCTAAATAAAACTTTTCTTAAAAAAACCAAACAATATGACACTTGCAAACAGATAATTGTTGTTGCTCACATTGTTAGTCAGGTATTTTTACCTTTATCCCAAAAATGTTATGATTGTTCAACACAGGCATTCTTGCATTTATGCTCGACAATATTGTTGCAAGCATTTTTAAACGCTTTTGTTTTTCTTAAATTAATTTGTCAATGTTATTTCATATCATCTTTTCTATTAACTACAAAATTCAAGACTTAGACATATTGCCCTATAAATTTCGATGACTATCTACGTCACTACGACTTTCACCGTGCATAAATTCTACAGAGACTGCAAGTGCGTAAAATAAGTAAAAATAAAAAATTATTAAAATTTTTTCACAAAATCTCTGTTGAAAAAAAACAAAAAAAAAAACAGCTATGTTGGCCAATAAACAAAAAAAAAAACCGTTGGCGTTGATGGATGTGTGACATGGACGCCGTTGTCGCCGCTGTTGCTTCCTCTCTTTGTTTTGCCGCTACGCTCTACTCCTACGGCTTTTTGTTATCTTACTTTTACAATACACTCTTTGATACCCTATAGACAAAATGGTAAGGGTATTATAGCTATGTGAAGTGTTGTGCGTGTATTGCAAAAAGAGGCGTAACAATATTGCTTTCCTCAGCAGCAAAATAAAGACGATTGAGGAATAAAGGATGACTGTGAAGTAACAAAGTTGGGATTATCATAATTTCTTTTATCTCCCAGCATATGCTCCAAAGTTTGGATAGCAATATTCAAATATACAAAATTTTAAAGAAAAATAAACTTTTCACGACATAAAGCAAAATTTCACTTAAGCTTAAATTAGGATATTCATGTAGATCTTTATAAAATTAATCTTAGCTACTTAAATTCTGAATTTTTGTCTAAGAAGCGCAAGAATTCCATAAATTTTACTAAACATGCTTAAATCAGGAAATTCTTTCTATTTAAACCAAAATCGCTCTTGGCGTTCTACGGACAACTCAAATTCTTATTTTCAAGGCAAAATTCTAGACTTTTTTCTTTTTTTTTTTAAGGATCTTACGGGAAACCTATCTAAGTAGTAGGTAATGCAATATAGGAAAAGAAAACTAGTTGAAAATCAACAAGGGACGTCTGAAGGCTACTTATATCTTTGAGTTTAGGATTTTTCTGAAAACTCATTCTCGAGAGAAATATAGAAGTTTTAAAGAAAATTTTGGATAGATTTTTGTGCTGACATTACCATACATAATAAACTCAAGCTGTGTTAATATTTGCATTTTACATAGCTAAGATAAGATCATCGCTCTTACCTATTTTAGGGGCTACACTGCCTATGGGTTCTGTAAAGTGTAAAAGTAATTCCTAGAAAACTGCCTAAAATAAGATATGCTTTTAAAATACTTTTTTTTTAAGGGTTTTTTGTATTGTTCATTAATTTACAGAATGGAAAGACTATCGGATCAAGAACTTTTCGTATCGTAGTATTGCTTAATGTTCGGTGAGGTTGGTAAATACTTCTTTTTATACAAAGAGTTTTGAAATAGTTCTTAAAAAAAGTTTAGAAGAGAAAATCTATCGAAAAAAGTATATTTATAAGTACTTGATACCCTTGCGTTTCAGCCATATCTGCCTTATGATGTCCATTTCGTGGGAGAATTTTAATGATGATACTCACACTTTATTAAAACTTTAAAACAAATATGTAGGCAACAATTTTTAGAACTCCTTTTTTAAGTTTTTAAATTTAACATTACCTGCTTTTTTGAGTTTTTAAATTTATCATTAATTGCATAATTTTAGTTATTGGGCTCTTGATTGCAAACTAATGTGACGACCAGGGCCGTAGAGAGAATATCCGGGCTCCGCGGGAAATCTCGGATTCGAGCCCCTATCAATTTTTCTAATGATTAATTCATGGAAATACGTATAATTGTTGAAAAGTGTGAGATCAACATAAAAAAAGTATAGAAAGTATTTCTGAGAGAATTGAGAGAAACTTCAATGCAGATCTAAAAAAAAACACAACTCAAAGAATTTTGAGCTTTTTATTAACTTAGCCATACATACGTTTCACAATAACCGTCAAGATGCTTAGAATTTCGCCTTCTGTGCTTTAGCTGAGGCGAAAGTTTTTATAATATCATCAAAGTCGAGTTTTCTTGTTAACTCAGATTCCAAATACAAAGTTGCTAATCCTGAGACTCGATTCGGATGATACGATGATAGTTTTTTTATGCTTAATAATACACTGAACGATCTTTCGGCGCTGGCAACTGATACTGGCAAAGTGCAGTATATTCTCAAAGCAATGCAGATGTTTGGAAACAGAGTATCCAAATTTTTAGCTGTAATGGCATTTATTTGCCAATTTTCAGTAAAATTTGCCTTCTACACACTTTTCAAGTGACATATTTTTAATGAAATTTCGTCCCACATATCAGCAGGATATTTTTGAATCTGAAGTTAGATTTTAGGGAACAACCACAGAAATGAAAAATTGTTGTATATGTTCTTGATTGCAGTAAACCCGAACTTCTATTCCAGCGATAATTGAGTCCATGATGACAAGGAATGTGTTTTTGTTTTAAAAGCAATTTCTTCTGCGGTCAAGTTTTCTTCTGGAGTCTGAGATTCTTGATAATTTCGTTTTTTTCTTCCGACTGACTGGAAATTTTGACGAAGTATCTGGCAAACCTTCGGCAACCGTTCGACAATCTTCCAAAATGAGTTCCCATTGGCGCTCGAGAGCTCCGGGCCCGGGGAAAAAAGTACCCGATCCCCCCTTCTCGTCGGGCCTGGTGACGACACTTTAAAGTTATCTCGAAACACCTAGAAATCGATTAAAGAATTTTATTGAACACGCCCACAAACTTTAATCTTTTTTTTTTTTGATGAAAACTAGTCGCAGGAAAGAGTATTCTACTGTTGGTCTAATTCCCATTTTGATTTTGTTTGTTTTCCTTTTTTTTTTGGTACGTGACTGCCATAAAATTTAACTGCAATTACGTGCTGCATGTGTTTTGTGCGAAAAATGGTGAGAGAGAGAATTGAAAAACTACACAGAATACCTCAAGGATATGTTTGTGTGCATGTTGTGTGTTTGTGTGGGTTGAGCACAGCAGGCGACTTTACGGTATAGCAGCAAAAGTTTGAAATAAAAATTGCGTGGCTCTGGCTCTGCTCTCTGGCTGCGTGTCTAATTTGCTTAATTAGTTATTGTGCTAAAACTCAAAATGTTTCTAAATTCTCCTAATGCAAAAACTACATTAGGTGTGAAAAGTATTTTGACAGCATTGTTTGTAATGTTAGTTCACACTGACAATACCAAGGACTTTTTAGAGCTGTAAATTGCTTTCGATTTGTCTTTAATTTTATTTTAATTTGCTAACGAATACTTATCGGTTAAAACAGCTGTTTTAAATTGAAAACTATTATATGAACAGTTTTTAGAGGTTGCGTTCAATTCTTGCATTCAAAAAATGAAGAAATCGTACAGTCTGTTAAGTAAGAGCGTGTACGGCACAACTTATTAAAAAATTGACTTAAACAAAAGTTTCTTTACATCAATTTATTCTACATGTTCAGCGTCAATAATCACCTGGCATGTCCGCGGCATAGTTTTCACCAAATTTTGCAGCATATTCGACGGGAAGCGCTCTCCAAATGCTTCGAACTTCTCGGGAAAGCTGTTTCAAAGTAAATGTGGGTCTTCCTCGAAGCTTTTGCTTGATGACGGCCCAGAAGTTTTCAATGGGATTTGCATCAGGGGACTGTGCAGGCCAATCCAATATGACGATGCCTTTTTCGCGCTTGCAGTCGGTACAGAGACGACTGCGGAATTTGGGATCATTATCTTCCTGCAGAATCCAATCACCTTTTTTGTTGATAAATTGACTTTTGGCAGTCGGTAATAAAGCTTTTCGATAAATTTCGACCATTCCGGGAGCATTCAGGTTCTCTGTGAAGAGATGCAAAGTGCCGAAACCCTTTTTTGAGAAGCATCCCCAAAGACGAATTTTTATAGGGTGTTTAACGGTGCGCTGGACAAAATTACTTGAAGACAAAGATCAGGATATAATAGAATAACCCCAAACAGAAGATTCGTCGGAGAAAAGTACGTTACTCCAATCGCGATCAATGTTTTCTGTTGCTCAAGCCAGTCGTTTTGCAACGTGTTTTTCGGACAACAGTGGTTTCTCCAATGTGCTTCACCATTTCAAATTAAATAATTTCGAATCGTTATGTGCTATATATCTATAGTCTTTTTTTCAATTTTGCTTGCCCTACACGCAAACTTAAGCCAGGATTCCGCGAAAACAAACTCACGATCATTTTTTCATCCTTCTTAATCACGCTTCCTGTTGAGCCACGATCGGGAAGGTCATCGACGTTTTTCGACTCCTTGTAGCGTTGCACCCACTTCTGAACAAAAGTCTTCGACTTTTTCAAATATTTTGCCGCCGGTGCATAGGACATTTGGGTCCTTTTGGATGGTTGCAGAGAAAAACTGCCTCGAAGCGTTCTGCATATGCAGTACTCATTCTGCTAACGTACTTTTCTGACAAAGTTTTGACTTCCAATCGAATTTTTTTACTAGTGCGTCAAAGACAAAGGTTATGTCTACTCGTAAACGAATTTTTACAGATCTACTCCTTACCGACTGCGGTATTTTTGACTGTATTCAAAACATTTGATACAAATTTTGAATACCAATACCGTATTTTCAAACAGGCTTGACTTGAATTTAAGGGTGTAAGGAACTCAGAATTGACTATAAAATCCAAATTTTTCATCATTTCTTTTTAATATAGACTGCAACAAACCGCACAATTTTCCAATAAATAAAAGTGGTCGAAATTTAGGTTCAAAGTTAGAGAGTATGCAAAAAACAGAGCCAAGAAAAAGTTCGGCTTTTTGTTTTTTGATTCTCCTGAAGAGTATGCTTTTTTTTAACGTTTGTCCCATTATTTTCTAAACTACAAAAGCTACATGTTTAATTTGTATACCCTGTACCGTAGGGGACAAAGGGTATATTAAGTTTGTGCAAGCCGAAAATGTATGTAACATATAGAAGGAGTCGTCGTACACAACCCAAAGTTACATAAAATATGATCAGGCTGACTAGAGAAGTCGATACATCCATGTCCGTCTGTCGGTCCGTCAGTCTTTCCCTCTGTTTGAACGCCTAGATCTCAGAGATGGTAAGAGCTAGAGTAACCAAACTTTCACATTAGATCCTATATTATTCCATAGGAGACAAGTTTATTTTATTTTTTGTGATATAGGAGTTAAATTGTATAGCTCCCATAGGGGTGTTTCATACAAACTCAAAAAAATAAAATTTAGATGAATAACTCGCTTGTTTATGAAGATTTGGTTTTTTTGGCATTCGAAAGTTTTTTTTATAGTTTTCAAGCACTGCCCCAAAATTTATCAAAATCGGTTGACTATATAATCTTCCAAAAATTCGATTTTTGAACAAAATTTGTTGTGTTTCGTTTGTAAAGATATGTATTTGAACTAATTTCGGCATTCAGATCTTTTTTAAGGTATTAAAGCACTTTGTCAAATTTGATTAAAATCGGTTGACTATATCATATAGTCCCTATAGGAACGATCGGCCCAAAAAAAATTTTTTGCTTAAAAATTCTGTTTTTGGTTTTTTGCGAAGAAACTGCATTTTATTGCAGGCTAGTGGTACAGGGTATCCCAAAGTCGTCCGCGCCCGATTTTACGTACACCATTGACGCCGTTCCCGGGTCATAATGGTCCATTTGCTCTCTATACGAAATACATGGGAACTCGGCTGAGATCCTTACCCCCTTAAAGCTTAATATAATAACAATTACACTACTCGTTATTTAGTTAAAAATATTTATTCTACAATATTTTTTGTAACTTGGAATTATTTCTAGGGAACAAAGTAATTTAAAGACAGAGCAACATAGACCTTCAGACTGACTTTAATTTCCTTCTTTTTTGGTGTGATGTATTTTATATATTGAGTATTTCTTATCACTAAGTTTTATAAATTTAAATTGTGTATATCATTTTGTTATATTATAAAATATAGCAATCTAAAAGTATGATAAAGAAATGACAAATATTTTTAAAAATGTATTCAATTTTTCGGGTAAAGTCTTGGAATTTTTTAGATTTATTTTGACTGCATTTTTCCGACTTCGATATTTTTTTATGTGATAAATTAAAATATAAAAAAATTAAGCGGTACAAATATTTTTAATAACGTTAAATTCGCGTCTAATTTAGATTTTTTATAAAAAAATATATGATGTTGGTCGTGCTTACGTTTACATAAGTTTTTCATTTAACAACTGCTGTTTTATATGTTTAAAAATATGTTTTCATTATTAAAACGCACACGAAAGAAATTGTGCGTCAAACAACTTTTGCCCACTATTGTGGTTCACTTACACGCAGCTGAAGCAGGGCAGCCCACACAGCCAGCCAGCCAGTGCTGCCACCTAGCCGTGCAGCAGTGCAAGCAAGTTTCAAGTCGATTGGCAGCACTAACGCAGGCGCACTTCACAGCAGCGGCGGCGTAGAACTGAGCGCGCTGTTCACTGGGCTAGCATTTACAATTTGAGAGTGGAGAGTGCAGCAGCAACGCGCGCGCAACGCACGAACGACAGCAAACGCAAGAAAAACGAAACGTAAAAAATAAAACAAGGCAACAAAAATTGAAATCGCGCGGAAATTTAAAGCGACAGCAAAGTTTAGGTGTTTTTTTTATACATTTTAGCTGTTATAAAATTTGTTTAAACTTTATGTCTTGCGGTTTGGCTTGCTATTGACGGTTTCATATATTTTTATTTTTTTTTGTGTGTTCTGTGTGCGCGCGCGATTATTAAGTTCCTTTTGCAACAACAACAAGTTACTTGAGCTACACAAGCTTAATTCCTAAATATATATATACATTTATATATAGTATATGTATATAAGTGAAGCATATGAAAAGCGGCAAATGAAGCAATAATTAAAAGTGCCTTTTTCTAAATTGAAGAGCAGAACGCAAACAACAACAGCAACAATAAAAGCGGCAAACGAAATAAAATTGACGTTAACGTCAACAGCGCGGTAAGCAGAACACACATACATACATAAATATGTACAATTACATATAGTACCGTTAAGCAGACAGACAGACAGACAGACAGACCAAACACATACACACACAAACATATGGGCAGATGAGAGTTTGCGCTGTGTGTTTGTTTTTCTTTTTGGCAGTTAATGTTAATGCGTTTTGCTTTTGTCTTTCGTCTTGTGTCTTTCGACTTTCGTCTGTGCAACGGCAGCAGTTTATTTTCTTTTATGGGCTGTGTGTGCAGTGGCCAACGCAAGGGGGGAATTTTGGCTGCTGCCCCAATGCACTTAAATGAGCTTTGCTAAACCCCCCCTACAAAATGTGCTTTATACGCAACTGACTTTATGTGTGTGCTGCGTGTGTGTGTAACATTGATCAATGTGTTTTTGTTGTTGTTGGCTGGGGTTGGGGTGGGGTTTGGTATGAGTTTAGGGTTGTTGTACACACACACACATACACAAACACACACGCACACTTGACTTTGCCTTATGCTTTTATTATTGTTTACTTTAGTTTATAGTGTTTCTATGCTTTATCTTCATCTCCTCTTGCTGCGTTGACTTTGTCTTTGCGTATTTATTTTCATTCAAAGTTTCTGCATGTAGCAGCAAAAAATGTTGATGCTCCTTTCTATATTGCTCTTTCTGCTCTTTTATCTTTTCTTTTGCTACTTTTTGCCGGCATTTTGTCGTTGTTTTTGCCTGTCATGCACATAGCACGTATAACCGTATGCGTCATGCCGCCTACACCCGCACACCCGCATAAACACAGTCAGCAGCTACAGCTTCAGTCTCTCTTTTTTTTTTTCATTTCGCTGACTTGACAATTCTATGCTGTTTGTTGTTTTTGCTTCTTTTAACTGCCTCTTGCTTTGCCCATTTAATTGCTTGGGCCGCCCGCCTGCACGTTCGTCAAATATTGGCTCAACTCTGTTATTTTTTTTTTTTCGTTTTTTAATTACATTGCCAATACAAACAAATAAACGCATTCACACACTTACTTATCGTTTAACCCTTTTACATACGCATTCGCGCTCTTCAAAGCGCAGCTGCGTGTGTGTGTGTGTGAGAGATGCTGTCAACGAAGAGAGAGAATAAAATCTTGCTGCATTGGCTGTGCATAGTGTCAACAAATCAAATCTTTAAGACTGCAAAACAGTGGCGTGGTTCGATATTTGCAATATAGAAACAATTTATTAAATTTATATGCTATTATTATTTTTATTTTATTTATTATTTTATTTTAAGACCACATCAATAGCTTTGTTATTTAAAGTACTTTCAAACAAAATATCTAATACATATATATTTTTTTTCTAATACCTTAAGATCAAAAAGTTTCCGGACAGGCGTTTTTTAGAAGGCGCGCGCAAAATGAATCGGTACATTTATTTTTTGTATTAGGTTGGTAGGACTGTTTTTGACATCTTGTCATAATTTGAGGTTGATCCCATCATCCATACACTTCTGGTAGGCCTGGGCAGGGATGGCTTCTTCGAATTTTGTTTGATGGTCTAAATGGTGTCAAAGCGCTTCCCTCTTTATGGTGCCATATCTGGTGAATACGGAGCCTGAGCAACCACATTCGTTAAGTGTTTGGCCAAAAATTCCAAAATAATGAGTGCAAAAAATTCAACGTCGGACCGCGACGCGTTTCATGCCCAAAACTTCAACCAAAATGTGTTCGGCTGATCCATATGAGATGCCAAGGTCTGAAGCAATCTCACGAATACCGACACTACGATTTTCGAGCACAATTTTCTTCACTGCATCGACGTTTTCTTCGGTATTTGATGTTGAAGGACGACCTGAACGAGGCAAATCAGTGACGTCTTCACGACCCTCTCTGAACAATTTGTACCACTCGTATGCCTGTGTTTTGGACATATAGTTCTCAGTGAAGGCCTTTTGCAACATCTTAAGCGAATCGGCACACGAAAATTCATCAACACATAATTTCAAACAAATTCGTTGAAATTACCAAAAACTTTTTAATCAGTTTAGTACATTGTCTAAAAAGTTCATCTTTTAAATTTTTTAATTTTTGATTTTTTCTGAATTGTTCCAATCACCTGAATATCATAAGAAGCCATATCTGGGTAATACAGCCGATATGATTTTACTTATATAAAACAATATTAAAGATAAAGCCGAGGAATTCTTTAGCTATTTCCAAATTTTTAGAAACTTAATATTTTTTTAACTGATTTACTTTTTAAAATTCTGCAAATTTGTAGGTTAAGGATGAAAACTTTTGAGTGTACTGCCTAAAAATGTTTTCAATTAATACATGTATAGCGTTAAAAATGTAAACTTCTGTTTTTTAAGCTCGAAAATTACTCTTCGTTCTCGTCAAAAAAAAAAATTAACTTAGGTTCTTGGAAATTTTTATAGTTACTGTCGCTCAAAACTATATATTGGCAATTTTTTTCCTTGGCTTTAAATAAAAATTTGTCTAGCGTTCAAAATGTAAACTTCCTTTTTTAAGTTCGGAAAATGTTCTTGCAAATTTTTATAGTTACTGTCGCTCACAACTCTATATTGGAACTTTTTTTCCTAGTCTTTAAAATGTAAACTTCTTTTTTTAAGCTCAGAAATTGTTCTTCTCTATCGTAAAAAAAATAAAAAAATCTAAAGGTTCTTGCAAATTTTTTTATTTACTGTCGCTCAAACTAAATTTTCAAGAGATAAATGTGTTAGATATTGATGAATTTGACAGAAGTGCAGACAGACTTGAATGTCATTGAAATTTTTCAGTTTTTAAGTTGTGCACCAAATATCTTGTGAGTTATGGTATGTTTAAAAAAAACAGCGGTCAAATGTATATCTTTATTAGCTTGATTTAAGTTTTTTTAAGGAATTATTCTTTGAACAGTTGGGTAAGCAAATAAAATGTATCAATGACAGCAAAAATTGAATAATGCAGATTGATTGCACTGGCCAACAGTTGTTTTGGCGCCCTGGAAGCTTTAGTACTTTATTATAGATTTAATAATAGTAATAACATATGTGTAATAAATAATTTAAATAGTTATACAATGTGAAAAAATAGATTCATTTCAATATACATTTTTTATTCAAAACACCAGATCTATAAACATTTTTCAATGGCATTGGCCAAATCTTCTAATTAGAAAGCTAATAATGAAGACATAGCTACAAAAATATGTTTTCATGTGCATATTGTGTACACATTTTATAAAAATATGCCATATTTACTAATAAAATTCGTACTAAATTTAGTAATATACAAACTTATGGCAACGCAGATCCATGGTAATACAGACAACATTCGGTTGGGTTAATCCAACTAAACATCTTCTCCTCCCAGCCAAAGTCGCACCCTAAAAAAAATATGATGTTGATTATTATGCTGAAGAATATTTTAATTTTTCTCAAATTGTCGTTTGTGACAGTGAAACAAAATTCGGTTGGGTTGATCCACCTAAAATTCTCCTCCTCCCTACCAAAGTTACCCTCTAAAAAAATGATGTTGATTATTGGGCTGAAGAATATTTAAATTTTTCTAAAACTTTATGACTTGCACCACGGTGCGCTGTCAAATCAAAACGGATTTTTGAGCACAGCATTTCGCCGGGATTGCTCCCATACAAATTTGTGTATGTGTGCATGAGCATATATGTGTGTGTGTGCATGTGGCTAACTGGCTCCCGTTCCCTTGCCGCGGAAGCCCGCCCCTCTGAGACACCCAGCCATATGACTTTTGCACATGGCTGCAAACGCACTTGGTGCTTGTATAGTCAGTGAAAAAAGTCTTGCCACAGCTATTTTTTACTTAAGTTAAGAAATTAATTTAATAAATAAATGAGTAACTAGTATTAATTATTGCCGTAAAAAAGTATCAGTTGAAGGTGTATAAAATTATATTATTATTATTATTAAAGAAATATTCATAATTTAAACAAATTATAAACGTAGTCATTCACAAAGCTTATTAACAAAGGATTTCCAATGCTCTCTGATTTGCGCCATGGCTCCGTAACTCGATGATTGATTGATTTCCCTGTCTCCCGGTTGAGCGTCCTGCGCCAGGTAATTTTGGGTCTGCCTCTGGATCGGTTGCCTTGTGGGTTCCATGCGTTATCTCATCATAATCTTTGCGCAGCGTATGACCCAACCGATTTGCACTTGCGAATTTCAATCTCGATTGGTTTTTGTTCACAAAGTTCCCAAAGGCGCACATTGCTAATGGTTCGGGGCCACCATATATACGTAATACGTTTCTGAGACATCGATTGACAAATGTTTGGAACTTTTTGAAAATAATACTGGTAATGAACCATGTCTCAAAACTATATAACAAGACCGACTTTATGGTCTTGGTTTTTCACCGGATATTCGTTTTTCGCCAAAATCTATTTAACTGTCCAAAGACAACGCTGACTTTACGAATTCTGCAGTCTACATCGTCCAATGCTGCTCCGGATGATGTAACTTGGCTTCCAAGATACTCGAAATTGTCTGCGTTTTCAATATGCAAGTTGTCGATACTAAGGGCGCTTGTATTAGTGGGGTTTACCTTTACCCGCAAACTTTTCGTTTCTGCGCAGTTGATTTTAGGACCAATTTTTGAGGCTTCTGGGACAAGTCTATCTAACAGGCTTTGAAGGTCCGAATGACGGGAAGAAAATAGTACAACATCATCCACATATTCTAGATCTTCTAGTTTACGCTTAAATTTCCAGTTGATTCCTAAACTACTCAATTCAGCTGCTTCAAATATCAAATCAAGAACGCCATCCTTGCTTCCCTCCGCTATTGCAATCGAAAGTATCGCCTAGTTGTCCGCGGTGCTAAACTCGGCTTGAGGACCTAGAATACCTCTAGCTTGAAGTGCCATATATATTGCTTCCCTATGAAAGGTGTCAAACGCTTTCAGAAAATCTATGGAAACTAGCTATAACGTAGAGTTGGATTCCTCGCCAATAGATTGAGCGTGCCGCATTTTGACTACTGTGAAAACTGTCAGGAGGTAGAAGAGGAGGAAACAGTGGAGCACTTCCTGTGTGGATGCGTGGCACTATGCAGCAGGAGACTTAATACACTAGGTGCTGAAACTTTTGGGAATATTACTGAAATTGCAGAAATCACAATAAATAAGTTTAATTCGTTTATTAAATCGATAGGTTGGTTCAGGAGAGTAGAGGACTGACTCAAGTGGCATCACAACGGGCCTTTCATAGGCCTAGGTGTGTCGGAATGGCAACCACTTCTACCTACCTACCCACCTGAATTCCTCGGATTGCTCTATGATAATATGTACAGTGGCTATTAGATCAATATAAGATCTTTCAGGGCGCAAAGCCAGCTTGATTTCTACGTAGAACGTTGTTGAGTGGCTCGGAATCAGGTTAAGGATTTTCATGATGGTTGGCAGGAGAGACATAACCCTCCAGTTAAAGCATATTTGTCGGTTTTCCCTTCTTGATAATTACCGACTCCTTCCAAAAATAAGGCGCATTTTCAGAGTTCTAAACAGCTTCCAAGATCGGAGTTAGCTTTAGTGCACTTTGTCTGCTCCCGGAGCTTTGCTTTTTTTCAGGGTGTTAAAATTAAAATTATATTAAGAAATGTAAATTACATGATTTCAAGTTTTGTTGTGGTGAAAACTTTTTTCATGCACTGTGCTTTCCAGTGCTTTACTTTTTATGATTCTTATTACACGCTTTGGTGCCGCCGCTCTTTGCTGCATGCGACGAACGACGACGACGACGTCGACAGCGGAGACTTTGGCGTCGTCTTTTGTGCTGCTCATTTTAATTTTTCGTCATGCGTTTTTGTTGTTGTTGTAAATATTTTATTATCGCTTGTTTCCGTTTAGGAAACTAAAATGGGGAGAAAAAAAATGTACATACATATATAAGCGCTTACATAGCAGCACGCACGTATACATACATATTTAAAATTCTTTTGTCGCCATATTCATTTCGAAATAATGTACTTGGCTTGTTGCTTCACACGACGCTCCGTCGCCCATAGAGTAACCAGAAGCAGTGGCAGTAGCAGCGGCAGCAGCAGAGCAGCTAGCAGCGCCTATTGCCCGTCGCCCCTTGTCAATTTAGCTATCTATGTTTTTACGTCTGCCTGCCTGCCAGTCAGCCAGCCTATTTATTACCCCCCGTCTCTATCTCTCTCAATCGCGCGCTCGCCTCTACAGCCCACAACGTCATGTAGCTGACCCTGTGCAGTCTTGTAATTTTAACAGTAAGAAGGGGGCCAGTGAAAGAAAAACAAAAAAAATAAAAAAATTATAACGTTGTTTTTACATTTGCTTTATGGCATATTTCGCCGTTCTGCTCTATTCTCTCTCGTGCCTTTTGCTGTTCAAAATTAGCGCAAAATTTTTTATTAGTAGCTCTAATGCTATATCCCTTTTTATACACTACATTGGGTATTCACGATTGGAATTTGTGTTTATACTAAACTGATCAGCATTGACTCTACCAAGGCTCATAATTCAGATGAAGTTTGTGGAATTGTGTCGATATCTGTTGGTTTTTTCCCCTTTGCGGTTGACAGCGCACATCTGTGTATCGAAAATGAACCAAATCTGATAAATACAACAAATGTTGTGCTCCAAGTAATTTTACCACTCTTTGTCTGATAAGCTACTAGGAAATTCAACAGCATGCATAGACACATATAACATATGTAAATATATTTATATATGAGCTAGACTCAATAAATTTGGTACGTCTCATAAACAAAACTATATCGAAGTTTTCTCTATACAGTGTCCCCACGCAATTATTAGCTGCGTTTAACTTTACACTCTGCGCAGCTTATAAAGTTGATATTTTTAAAGATAAATAATTTAAAATTTCACTCAAAATATTGCCGACTACAAAAAAAAAAAATAGGGAGAGCCATAAGACCCCCATCAAGAGCAAGGTTCCTTTATCTTAAACACACTTTTTTTACTTAATACATTATTATTATTGGGTTTATAAATGTACTGCGACCCAGGTGGATCTATTGTACCCCCTTCATGGTTCAGAGCTCTCCCAAAAGTCCAAAAGCCTGCATGTATTGCAGCATTTTGTTTGGACTTATAGTAAAAACGATCTCCGGTGGGAGTGCCCAGGAGCTAGTTTCTGACGAAGTTTCTTTCTCCATGCTACAGAAGCGACATAGTCCACTATTCACTTTGCCAATTTTGTTTAAGTGGTTGTGGAGCCTGCAATGTACCGTCAGGATTCCTTCCGTGAATATAGCCCTGGTATCTGTGTCCAGTGAAGCAGTCGTTTGGTATTATCCTCTATTCTCAGTAGGTCCCGTTCCACGTGGTTCCAATCCCACAGTGTCGTTCAGGACCGATGAGCAGTGTTGTTGCACCGGTCCTTGTAAGTTTATCTGCCAGCTCATTTCCAGGAATGTTGTTATGTCCTGGAACTCATCTAATAGTGAGCTTATTCCTGGATCCTAAATTAATTCTTCTCAACCGATTTCAATTTATTGTCGGTCTTGGGCTTTTATAGTTAGTTTCTAGTTTTAGTATATTCTTCAGAGGGGCCGTCACTCAGCTGATGTGGTTTTCCTTGAGTTCGCGCTTCAACCGAGAAAACAGAAATAGGTCCAGATCTGGACTATAGCGTCAGTAATCTTTGTTAGTCAGTCAGGACACTTGTTACTAATTTTGTGCACACTTTTTGCATGGTCAAAACTTCGCTAAGATTAGTCAGAAGGTAATAAGACCTCGGAATCCAGGGATCATTGATACTGATGGCTTGCCCTATGTTTCTCTTTGGAATAACGTGGACCTTCATATTGAATTTGATTGTCTTCAACGAGCCTCTGCTCCTCCTGAAAGACCTTATGCAATTCAAACATGCTTCTTACAAGAGGCTAACGGAAATCATTGGAAAGATTATTGTATTTTGGTATTTTTTCATAGTTGAGGGTTAAATACTTTAAGTTTGTTTTAGAATCTGATCCAATTCTCTACATAAAGGTCTGTGGATCCAAAATAAAGGTTGCAGTGACTACAGATCTCTTATATTACTGATGCTGGTGAGGTTCTCCCTAATGTTAAACAGGGAGAACATTGAATGTCTTAGCTGTGTATGCTGAACTGTTGTCGGGAAGAACTTCAGCTATAATCAAATCTTTGTTATCTTGTGACTACGCAGAAACCTGTGCTGTCATTAATACAAGAAGCATCAGACACCTTTATCATATTTTTCAATCTCCACAAAGAATAGTTGCCGAAATCTGGTAGATAATAAATTGCAATAGATCCCGAGCTTACACAAAGACTTTAAAAAATTCGATGCTTAATTCCAATTCCGTGCGGCAATGTCGAGTGCCCTCGTTTCAAAACGAGATCAGTAATATTTAGTATTACTTTGGTCAGAACGTGACTTTTATAATAAAGATTCTCACTTCTTTGACCAGCCTTGATGTGATCTTGGCTTTGCTTAATGCCTTTATCGGACAGGATGGAAATATCCTTGTCATGGTAGTTATTTTGCAAATCGAATTCTGAACATCTTCCAATAGCACAGATTTCAGCTTGGAAAATGCTGGTGTGCCTGCCTAAAGGTTCCTGGGTACTACTACTCCCAGGCCACTTTACTTCAGGGTATCCAATTGTCGGACACTGCCTCAATTCCAAATCATTTTGTTTTTTGCGCTCTTTTATTGTATCTGTCTACTGCACTGTAGGCGTTTGTTACAATTTGTAAATTATATTTAAACACTGGGCAAGTCTCTTACATATCTTTTGGTTGTTGTCAGTCAGGCCTGTTGCTAAGTGGGAGTCGGGGAGTCGGCGGCGTGCAGTGACCCAATTTTGCTAATAGATTGCATTTTGTCCAAGCTCAAAGCGGCTCACACATTGGGCACATTGAACTCGACTTCTCCACACTCTCTCTCTCTGCTCCCTCTCTCCCTCCTCTCTCTCTTGGAGTCCAGTCTGTATTTGTATTTTAAATTTATCTTGGCATCAAAACGTTTAGCTCATTGGCAAGCCATTTCCTGCTCAGCTGTCGCCGGCTCAATTGCAAATCACAAAATAAAAATTGTCACACTGTGCGCATTTTAAAATGGAGACGGTTTTGGGATCTATGGAACTAGTACTACGCACGTCTGTCTGACAGTTGCTAATTAACGAGTCCAACATTTGAGGCGACTTGGACTTGGCTAAAGCTACAGACTCATATATTATATGGCATACAATAAATATCAACATGTGTGTGTCTATGAGCTACTAGATACAGATATAGATAGATCACATGGGTATTACATATGAACTATATCTTTTATATACATAGATGTTGATCTTATGTATATGTGCATATATTTAGTTAGATAGTCAGTCTTTGATGTTCCGCATTCCGTAGCTAATTGGTTTACTCTTTTTAAATTCTAATTTTGGAATATATAGAAGCTTTGCTATAAAATTGATTGACTGCTAATTAGTGTATTAATTTTAAGCGTTTATGGGAAATGAATATGCTCGTAAATCTAGTAGTAGTTTGGCTTTTAAGAAATTCTAAATATGTCAGCTATATTAAGAAATATCAGAAGTTGTATGCTAAGAGTTGCATTTAAAGAATTAGTGAAATAGTCGGAAAAAAAAAACACAAAGTTAAAAAGGTTGAGGAGAAGTTTACATGGAATCTTAAAGTTTAAACTTGGTTCTTGGTTATAACTTGTAAGTACCTTAAGGTAAGGGTGTATATGAAGTTTGTGCGAATGCCGTTTTCGCCGGAGAGATCTTGGAGATTCTAATAGTTAGGTGAGGTTAGGCTGTATATCAAGATCATAGATCACCCAGAGACCATGAGGTCCATTGTGCCATTGCCTAATTAAAAGAAGCGGAGGAAAGGAATTGAAGAAAGCGAGGGATTGTGGAGGAGGATCTAAAACTGTAGGACATCCCTAATCGCCTAAGTCACTCATGTTGCAGAACCATTTTGGGGCTTCGACGAAAGCAGCCAGATTCGCTATATGGGCACATAGTCTAGACTACCCACATTCTCATAGATCGGTTCTCCCAGAAACTGGGTTCATCTAAGAAGCGCCGGGCAGTCGCATAGAGGATGTTGAATGCTTTTTGTTAGGATAGCCAAACTTAATATGTCCACAGTTCCGGCTTATTTTTTTTCTTCTGTCAGGCCACTTTTCTTCCCCATCTCGAGATCACAATGGTATTTAAATTCCAAATATAAGAATTATCACAAACGCAAGAGCTTTGCTAAATAGTCACAAATTGGATAACATTCGCAATTTTTTTCAACTCAAGCTTCAGTAGCAGCCGCTGCTTCTACAAAATAGTCCAGCATATCTCTAAATTGGCACATTCAACTCGCCTAATTTTTATATCTACAATAAAAATTAAAATTTTTAAGACACTTGGTAGACATTCTTTGACAAATTATTTGATTAACTGCTTTGCCAACAGTGTTGACAGGCTGCTCTAATTAAGGTTCATTGAACCTTGAAATTAAAGAATCTGCAAAGTTATGATCCGTGAATAAATATACAACATGCTAAGAAAATGCAAGAAGTCCAATTTTATGGTTCCCCTTTATAGTTTTCATATGAAATGTGTAACATATGTAAACTATAGGTGGTCCCATGTATGATTTAATTGCAGTTGAACTTCCGCATAGCAAATTCGCAAGACAACAGAAGTTCAGTGTGGAAATATTTTAATAAAGGAATATAAACAGTATTTCCTTGGATACTTTTCGTTACTTAAGTAATATATGTGCTTGAAAGTCGGTTATATTTTTATTTCTTTTACTCCAAAGTGAAGCATAGGGCTCTCTGAAATCTACTTCTATCCGATGACATCCTCTTAATTTCACTCCAATTCGGCTCATTCGCTTTCACTTCTTTCTCTCTAACTGCTTTCTCAATGTGTGCGCTGGACGCCCCGTTCTGCGTGATCCTTGAGGGTTCCATTTGAGGCTGCCTTGTGATGTCTTGCGGGTCTTTTTGTTCCGTATGACCTATCCAGTTCTTTTCGTTATATTTGTTTTAATGGGAATTTCTTTTGGTAATGCTTACAGCCCCTACCATTTGATATGGTTTCCGGCCATCGTATTTTTAGTATGCGTCTAAGGCATCGATTGACAAAGGTTTGAATTCTCTGCAGGGACCTCGGAGCTGCATTCTACGTTTCGCAGCCGTATAGTAGGGCAAATATTATATTGAAATTAAAGATTCTCAGATTGGTGCCACGTGATAGAGATGAGGAATTCCAGATGTTTTTGAGTTGTCCAAAGGTTAGCTGCGATTTTTTAATCCTGTTTTCGGGGTCTCAAGATAATATCATCCTAGGTAGCAAAATTGTACGACGTCCTCAATTGGTGTTGAGTTTAGAAGAAAAGGACGCTTATTGCCTGTGTTTATGAGCTTGGCCTTGGTTTTAGAGACATTAATGCTAAGACCCACTTTAGGGGCCAGCGTCGATATTGATTCGAGTTTTCGGGCCATGCGTCATGATGCAAATATCGTAAGCGTAGTCCATGTCGTTTAAAAAAGTCGGTTAGATGCTCAGCAATACACCAGCGTGAGCTCTAACCTAGATATCGAAAATATCATAGAAACTTGAATTCTGATCCACGACCTCTCTAGTCACACTCATCATACTTGAGTTAGCTTTGGGGGTCTCCGAACTAATATGGAAATTACAGAATAAAGGGAAATAGACAGTATTTTGCTGCAAATTTTTCTGTACTTAAGGAATGTAATGTCGGGAAGGTCGATTAGCTTGAGCTCTAACCTAGATAGAAAATGTCATAGAAACTTGGTTCACGACCTCTCTAGCCACACTGATCTTACATGATTTCACTTTGGGGGTGCCCGGAGTAATATGAAAATTTCTGAATAAAGGGAAATGGATAGTATTTCGCTGGAAATTTTTCAATACTAAAGAAATCAAATGTCAACATACTTGAGTTAGCTTTAAGGATCCCCGGCGTAATATCGAAATTTCTGAATAGATATTTGATATTATTTCCTTGTAACCTGATCTACGACCTCTCTAGCCAAACTGATCTTACCTGATTTAACTTTGGGGGCTCCCATCGTCTCCTTCGCTGTGTTACATATTCGATTTTGAGCCTTTCTGCTACTGGTAACAACAACCTCAATGGGAATATTGCAAGTTGTTTTCTTTTTGCTTTCAATCTATCCATTTAGTAACTACAATTGACCTATTTTTATAATATTTTTATAAACGTCAAAAAATGATGGATTGTTTTTTGTAAACTCTTGGCAAAATCTTAACAAGCAGCTCAATTAAGAGATATGAGGCAATGACTATGACAATATTTAATATAAAATATTTCAAATTGAATAGTTTGAATGTTTTGAGAAATTTATAAACTTAATTGACAAGTAACTGGAGAGTTTTGATAATGATTTGCATAAAAGTGTCTTAAAAATAAACATAATGGAAAAATTGCAAAACAGCCAAAAAGTATTACTGCAGATCTTTTTGGGAAATTCTTTTTTTTTTTGTTATATTTTTATTAAGATCTTTGGTCTAAAATTTCAATTGCACGACATGGATATGGATTCTTTGTTTCACTTTTACTACGCCTACTTCTGCTACTGTTTCCACCAAAGAAAAAAAGAAATCCCTCATTTGCTCGAGTGTTGCAGCTCCCTAGAGACGCCGTCGCCGTCTCCCAAAATAACAAGAGCAATAACCATTAACTGATGGAAACATCTTGTAATTTGATTGAGCTGCAATAAAAATTTGTCAAGTGGATTTTGGAAGCATGGCTAGAAGAGCAAGAGCTATAAGGAGCTCAGAGGGGTCCACAGCATGACAGTCATATGTTTTATGATTTATAGTAGTAAATGAGCTATGCGCTAATACAATAGCATCTAAAAATGTTTATGGTACAAATGGTGGCACGAGGTGCGTCTCAAAAGTATCCATAACACTAGGGCTATAAAACTTATAAGCACAGACAAATTATGGGCTTATGGTTATGATGCCATTATAAAAGAACATGCTGCTTTATGGAAACAAACATCGAATAAATTCCAATAATGCAAACTCCATGAAGCCATCAATGAAATGCGTCCAGCAACAACGCGCTTTCTTCCTCTCGACTGGTCGTCAAAATCTCTGATATGGACCGCCAATGCAGATGTTTATTGCGCCATCTACCGGATTCTTTTAATGGAACCAACTATTCCTTTGATTTCTTTCGTTGCGTTCTTACAATTGCATTATCATCCATGCTTCAGGATCATGACGAAATACGTCACGTCTTTATTTTAGGAAAAGCTATAACATGCTTTCTTCTTCTCGACTGGTTGTCAAAATCTCTAGCTAGCAGTCTGATGAAGATCGCGACTTTGGATGTTTATTGTGTCATCTTCTGGTTCCTTTTAATGGAGCGAGCTCTTTCCTTCATTGCTTTCGCTTCCAACGCGTTCTTACAATTGGAACATTCATGCTTCAGGATCAATTCAGATATTTCATGCGCCATCTACCGGTTCCTTTTAATGGAGCGAGGTTTTCCGTTTATTGCTTTTGGTTCCAACGCGTTCTTATGTTCATGACCAAATACGACACGTCTTCATTTTAGGAGAAGCAACAACGCTCTTTCTTCTTCCCGACTTGTCGTCAAAATCTCTAGCAGGCAGTCTGATAAAGATCACCACTTAAGATGTTTATTGCGCCGTCTACCGGTTCCTTTTAATGGAGCGAGCTTTTCCGTTCATTTCTTTCGGTGGCTATTAATCTGTTAATCGTGTAGAATTAATCGTTCCAACGAATTCTTATAATTGCATCATCATTCATGCTTTAGGATCATGACAAATACGCCAACAAATATCAACAACGCACTTTCTTCTCAGCTGGTTGTCAGGATCTCTAGCTTAACGTCTGATGAAGACCGACAGATGTTTGTTGCGCCATCTACCGGTTACCATTTCTTTCGGTGGCTTTTAATCTGTAAATCTTGTAGAATTAATCGTTCAACGCATTCTTACAATTGCATCAACATTCATGCTTCAGGATCAAAATGCGAACTTCATCTGTTGAAAGCAGTCATCGTCATCATCGTCATCGTGTGGCCATGACAACCCGTTCTCGGGTAACGGCCGACCTCAGCAGCCTCTGCTTTGCGCGCGCCTTCTCCAATTATAAGTACCAAGTGAGGATGGGTTCTCCTCTACTTGATCTTTCCATCGGAGTCGTGGTCGTCCCCTTCGTCTTCCTTCGTCGACTTTCGCTTCGAATACCTTTTTCGCTGGAGCATCGCTATCCATAAGTTGGTCGAGAGAGGTCTCTGCTACACAACTGCTTACTGTGACCATAGTAACACTTATTGGCAAGTGTGATTCTTTGCTTTATCTCCAGGCTGAAGTCATTTTAGGTGCGTGAATTCCTTGACCACTTCAAAAGTATATCGGTTCGCTGCAACATGAACGCCCAGACGCGCCATGTGTCGTGAAAGCAGTCTCTTCTGCTTAATTCTAATAGGGTTGGTAGTAGCCTGTACATCCTGTGCATCTCCAGATGAGACAAACTTCACAAATCTTCAACATCATGTCCAGCTTCTGTAAAGTAACGATATAGTGCTCTGCGATATTTGTCTGTTTGGGAGTATTCAAATTCTGAACAAACCTCAAAGATAATAGAATTAAATCCAATACACTGAAAGCTATTGCAGGTAGCTTTTGTAGCGCTTAACCTTATTGGGATGACAAAGAGGAAAACTGCCTGTGCGCAGCAAGTGTACTCTTGGAACACACCTCGCATTGCGCATGCAAGGGGCTTACAAATCAACAAGTGATTGATGAAGCCAGAGATCTTAAAACAGAAGAGGGACAGAGCGCGAGTAGAACGATAAGTGAGTGAACAACCCTTAATGAAAGTAAGGTTTAAAATTACCAGCCAGAAGCGCTGGCACACCTACAACTACTACTGCAGCTACGACGAACCCAAGATGGGTTCTAGAATTTCAGAGTAACCCACCACCAAAAAAATGTATTCGAAGCATATAAAGTAGCAACTAGTTTAGACTGCCTTGGCAAGACAATTGCATCTGTTCCGACCGACGACTTTGCGTCGACGCTTATCTTGATCTTATAATCAGTTTTGAAGAGGGGAGAGCAAACTGGATATAGGTAGATCGTTTTGGTTGTGCACACTGCACAGTCATCCAGTCAGTTATCCATTTTTGGCAGGCTTCTTTTTAGGGCCTTTTGTAGGCCTTTTAAAAACTTTTGCTTTGTAATTGTTGTATTCATTGTTGCTGTTGGTGTTGTTGGTGTCTGGTCTGGACACGGGCAGGTGCATTTTGTGGCATATAGTGTATATGTGTATATGTGCATATGTGTTTGTATTGTTTTAACCCTGCCCCCGATTTGTGGTCTTTGTTGGACACGCGTCGTTTGCGCACTGCACGCGCCGGCTGTTAGTTTTCGGGATATCAGAGGCAGAGGCACAGCCCTTAAAAACGGATCGCACTTCAGATTGCAGATTTCCTATCTTCTTTCTTTTCCTATACTTATTACTTTTCAAGCAGAGCGACAGATGTTTTTGTTTCTTTCTTTTCTTTTACCTTTTTTTTTTTTGTGTTCTTTGTTTAGCCTGTATGGGCTATTTCCTTCTTCTTTAATTTTTGGTCACGAAAGGGTCGTTGTCGCGTCGTCGCTTGTCAGGCGATTCATGTGTCGTGTTTTAATTTTTATATACCCTTAACCCAAATCATAAAGAAGGGGCATACTAAGTAAAAGAAACCAAAATGACGGGCAAGCCCCATAGCCAGCAGAAGTGAGAGAAATCGTTGCTACGACGATTATACCAATGTATTATTCTGGAAATCCAAAATACAAGATTATTTTCATCGAAGTCGAAATTGTTACCTTCAAAGTATTCCTCATAGACTGCTATGCTCTTTTTCCAGCACTTTTATTTCATTTTTCAAGTAACTATCGTTACAATTTTTTCTTTAGACCTATCAAATTATCGATATATTGGTATTTCCAATTTGGCGTAACGTTACGTTTCCACAAGAAAATATGGCAAAAAAAGTTAGTAAAAATCTGTAGAAAATTGTAGAATTTTATGACTTAATTTTGAAATTTTGGGCTTACGTTTAGGTCCTCTAAAAGCCAGTTAGTAACTTGGTTTCAAAAAGCTCATTCCTATAGGGTATATTTGAGTCGATCGACCAACATTATTATTATTAGTATGCTCGCTTACATTTCAACAATATGCTAAAGAGTTCTTGAAAACTCCACAAAAAGAAAAACACATTTGAATTTTGCAACAATTTGAAGTCCCCAAAGTTTTGCCATAAAAAGTGACACAAAATTAACATAGTTATATGGCCGACATGGCGACCGTGTCATGGGTATGAATGCTTTTTATTATTTTGGAGGTCTATAAACACATAAAGCTAAATTTTATGTATTAATTTAGTTGTTGTTGTTGGAGGTTTTTTTTCTCTCTGTTTGTTATTTCTATTAATTGACTGCGGAAGTTGCTGTAAATGTCCACAAACATGAAAATATGTTTTGTTTTTTTTATTCATTTTATTCTATGGCTAGTCCCCAGTCTCAGGGCCAAAAGCCATCAGAGAGGGTCTTACGTCATTTTTGGCAAAAGTTGGGTTGGTCTCCTTAATTAATTGTTGAAATTATTTTATATAAACTTAAGTAAAAGTAATTACGGCAGTATCTACAAAAACTTTAGTTGCTGGCAATTAACTAGAAAGTAAGTAGTGCCCATTCCTTCCTGTGCTCTCTATTATGAGTGTGGGAGTGGTTCCACTCCAAACACACAACAAATGTCAGTCAAGTCCATCAGTCTGTCAGTTGATTCAATGATGTGCCCTGTCACTATGATCATAGAGCATGCAATTGAATTAAATTGCGTGTCTTGGGTCTAGGTCATGAAAACTACCGGGTATACGGGGTACGTACACGGAATATATATGAGACACTTGGGGCTAGATAAGAACATGACATGGGGCATGTGATAAGCCTTAACTAGGTAAATGTTGGGTTAGTTCGAACACAACAATTTTATTACAATATTTTAATGGTTGTTGAAAGTGAATTGAAAGTGAAATTTTATTAGCCATGACTTTGGAAAGTAGTTAGTCTTTAATATTAGCGAACGTTCTTGCGAAAGATAGTTAAGCGTGATCTTTGAAATTCAAGTAACCCATTTAACAGTTTTGGTTCCCTAGATCTTATATGCTTAGGACAAACTAAAAGAAATAATGGATTCTCTTATCTCTATAAAATGAAACACATAAGCAAATTTGTTACTGTTAAACCCACCGATCCTTAGGAAATAAGTTTCTTTACAAAAATGGGAAAACTCGTATGGTTGCTTATTTAGCCGTCTGTCCATACGAGCACCCAAATCTTTAGAGACAAAAATAAAACGCTAGTAAGGTTCAAGGAGAGCTACAGCATCATCATCCTCATTAACAAGACAACCCTGGTCATGTCTTTGCCTGTTGTAGTTCTCCCCTCTATTCGTCGCAATTTCGGGCTTGTGTTCTCCAACATATAGTCCTAAGTCCTCTGCATCTTGATGGATCCCATCCAACCAACTCAACCTCGGTCGACCTCTTTTTTGGTTACCTAAAAGAGTTTTATTCCAAAAAGCTTCGGATTATTAGTTGTCAGGGGAAGTATGCAATTTCTTTTTAAGAGTAGATATCCATAGAGCAGTTCTTACCGTAGATTTCGCTTTATACTACTAGATCGAAACAAGTATGGGTGAGCTCAAAAAATTTCTGACGTATTTTAAAGCTACTTTCATGCCATTCTGAATGGAGTAGCCTGGTCTTCTGTGAAATTCATCTAGATCTTTGATTAATACTTCTACCACTTCTTTTATCAATTTGCATTAACCTCTTTCTCTGTCTCTCTCTCTCTCTCTCTCTCTCTCTGGTTGTTGGTGGCTTAAGCTCCAGAAGAGTGTACTCATGCAGTCATGGAGAGCTTCATCATCATCTTTATAAGTAAGATAACCCTTGACGGGTCTTTGCCTGTTGTAGTTTTCGCCTACATTCGTCGCGATTTCGGGCTTGTGTTCTCCAACATCTCAGTCCTAAGTCCTCTGCATCTTGATCGATCGCATCCAGCTATCTCAACCTCGGTCGACCTCTTTTTCGGTTACCTAATAGAGTTACAGCTGAGAGAAATTGAATCCCAAAAAGCTTCGGGTTCTTAGTTGGCAGGGTAGTTTCTTTTTAAGAGTAGATGTCCCTAAAGGCGATGTTAACGTTGATTTCGCTTTGTTTTACCAGATCAAAATAAGTATGAAAGAGTTCAAAATGTTTTAAAGCTACTTGTGATTGATCGATCCTGGAATATAAGAATTGAATCAACTTTTGTTGCTATCTATCTGGCCTACTTCTTAAGCGGCCCAAAAAACAGAAACGTTTTCGTGATGTCAAAGGTAGCTATTGAAAACCTGAGCGAGCCAGCGGTGTCGCTCGCCTAGGGATGCCAAGTCGTAGAGCTTAGTTTGTCCTTTCATAGAATGGTCTACTTCTTAACCGGCCTAATCAACAGCAAGGTTTCTCCAGGCGTCTTCGTTCTTGTGATTCCAAAGATAGCTATTGAGCCTATAACTTGGTTCTTCCTGGACTAACCCTTTGTGGGGTGCCGCAAAACGGCATTGAAAACCTTACTCCCAGGAGCTTCTTTTTTAGTACAAACAACATGAGCGAGACAGCGGAGTCTCTGACCTAGGGATACCAAGTCGTAGAGCTCAGTTTGTCGTTTCATAGAATGTCATCTATTTCTTCACCGGCCAAACAACAGCAAGGTTTCTCGAGGCGTCTTCGCTTCCGTGATACCAAAGGTAACCATTGAGCCTATAATCTGGTACTCCAAAGCAGGCACGGTCTAACTCTTTGTGGGGTACCGCAAAAACAGCATTAAAAACCTTACTCCCAGGAGCTTCTTCTTCCATACAAACAACATGAGCGAGCCAGCGGTGTCGCTCGCCTAGGAATGCCGAGTCGTAGAGCTTAGTTTGTCATTTCATAGAATGGTCTACATCTTAACCGGTCTAATCAACAGCAAGGTTTCTCCAGGCGTCTTCGTTTTTGTGATACCAAAGGTAGCTTTGAGCCTATAACTTGGTTCTTCCTGGACTAACCCTTTGTAGGGTTCCGCAAAACGGCATTGAAAACCTTACTCCCAGGAGCTTCTTTTGCAGTACAAACACAGCGGAATCTCTGACCTAGGGATACCAAGTCGTAGAGCTCAGTTTGTCATTTCATAGAATGCGGTAGATGTCATCTACTACACCGGCCAAACAACAGCAAGGTTTCTCGAGCCGTCTTCGCTTTCGTGATACCAAAGGTAACCATTGAGCCTATAACCTGGTACTCCAAAGCAGGCACGGTCTAACCCTTTGTGAGTATTGAAAACCTTACTCCCAGGAGCTTTATCTTCCATACAAACAACATGAGCGAGATACCAAGTCGTAGAGCTCAGTTTGTCATTTCATAGAATGCGGTAGACATCATTAGCGCATAAAGGGTCAATCATCGGGCAGGGTCAACAGCCATGGTTTAGCGCCGGGTGGGATGCGTGTCTTGTACAGTGACAACTTTGCGTCCGACGGGTGTTGTCTCTACTTCTCTAATGCCTACCCATTAAAAAGTCCTAACGTTAGTAACATGGCAAAATATGTTACATAAAAATGCCTTAACCTATCATTAGAGCACACTGACTACGCAACAACCCATATGAATCCCATGAATTTACTTTTCTTGCATACGCCCCTGTCTTGGCTATATAAGTAGTTAACTATTTAAATGACCAAGAGCAGTTAACAATAACTCAACATAATCATTGTCATTATCGACATGGTTATTGTAGTTCTGATGGCTGTTGTTGTTGTTGCAGTTGATGGTGCAGTCATTATCATTGTTGTTGTACTGGATGGTCTGGGGTGTTGTTGTTGTATCGTATCGTAGCGTAATGCTCTGGGGGACCGTGGACCTATGCAAATACTAAATGCCAACAAAAACTTGGAGCGCAATCTGTGGCATTGTCGTTGTTGTTGCTGTTGTTGTTGTTGTTGTTGTTGTTGTTGTTGTTGTTGTTAGTTCACGTTTGTGTCAATGCAACTCAATTAGAATTGCAGTTGTTGTTGTTGCTGTTGTTGGTGTAGTTGTATTTGTTTGTGGTACGGCAAACTGTCAATGAACTTTGGACAGCACTTTAGACCATAAATCAACGCGCGCGAGCCAAAGCAACCTTTTGTGGGGCAACAACTAGCCAGTGAGGAACAAGTCGCTCGTTGCATGACCCGGCCGAGTGCCGGAGCGGAGCGGAGAGTCGAGAACTGCGCGACACTTATCATCACAAATGCGTCGTTGCTCCCTGTCGGCGGTGTCCCAGTCGCTGCCCCAGCTACACAGTTGGCTTTGTGGCAGGCAGCTGCCCTTCGTGGTTAGCTGCATGCCAAACACAGACATACAAACAAATAAGTAAACAGCTGCAATAAACACAAGCGCAAATGCGAGGGCAGGCTGTAAAGTTGTAGTCTTGTAGTAGAAGTAATAGTAGTAGTAGAAGTAATATGCAACAATATGTTGTATCAAGGTTCTTAGAAGAGGTATTTATAAGGCAGATGATCGAGCATATTATTTAAAGCAAACCTTTTTCCATCAAGGCATTTCTTCAAGACATTTTTTTAAGCTTCCAATACTACTACTACTACTACGAATTCTGGACTCCTAAGTGGAGCATAGAGCCTCAATTGGTTACATTCATCGTCTTGTCGTTATAACGTGAAATTAGCACCTCCAAATCCTCTGTGCTGGCTGCCGTAGCAGGGGGTTGACCAATAATTGTTGGGTACCCCTTGGAGACATGTTTGCATTATTGTTTTGTTCCATGTTATTCTGACATCTTTTATGAGAATTAATTAGTGATGGGTTTAAATATTCTTTAGTTAGAAGCCGTCCCTGCTATGGGGAAACAGACGCTTACCTGATGGCAATTTTGCTGTCAAAAAGGCATCAGGGTTTGTTGTGGACTGCGCTTAGCTTCAGGACTCTTCTTAGACCTTACCAGCATGGGTGGCCCTACCGATAGCTATGCTACCGCCGGCATCGCTCTTGGATTCATCGCTCATAATGAGCCCCCTCACCACGACAAGGTGGCAATCCCCGACAGGAAAGCTTCCAATAAACACATAAAACACTTTTTCTTGCAACATCATCTTCTTACACCAATGAAATTTTTCTTAAATGTGATGCTCCGGTCCTCAAAATATATTCGTATAAGATTGCATTATTCAAGGTAAATCTATTTCCACCAACCATACCCTCAAGCTTACACTTAATCCATACTATATGGACATCTTTATGCTCCTAGCCGTAGCATAGGATGAGTCTAAATATTGTGCTGGAGCTTTATCTCAGCAAAAAAGATTTCTTCACTTTTCCTGAAATTTTAAAAATCGTTTACAAAACCCAGCTTTCTCTTATTTTTCTTTTATCTCTCCTGTGCTGCAGTAACAAAATGCTACAAAAACTCCTTCCTATTGCGATTAAAAATTATCAAACATTAACAGACAACACTTTTCTTGTAAACTGTAGTAACACCATATCAAAATATTAATGCAATATCAATTATTTAACTCGTGTACCTTCACTTTTTGATCGTTTATGAGCATACCATAAATTTTGTTAACTTTTTCTGGTTTGTCGGCCAGGGCGGTCCTCATCAAAATAGTTTCCATCATTTACTATTAATACGTTTTAATTAATTTTTGCGATAGTTTGAAAGTTGTTCTCTATCAACTCTCGCCAAAATGCGATAGGTTGACTGCCACTTTCTTATAAAACGCAATATATCTTGTCTGCGACAATTACTTTTCATCCTGCCCTCGTACAACGGCGACTTACAACAACATGAACCTTATTCGTATTTATTTGTATTTGTATTTGTCATTGTACCAAGTGCCAATTACAGCTAAGCCTCCAAAATCTTTCTATGAGTCATTCAAGCGTTTTACTCACTTACTTACTATTAAGTGCTGCCAACTCTTGCCAAATCCATAAAGTGTAAGTGTAAGTCAGCCAATATTCGGCTAACAAATGTACGGATCAGACTGGAATCTTGCCAGCAGAGAGCGTAGACGAAAAAAAAATATTGTACTTGGTACGTGACTTATATCTTGGAGAATAACTTAACAACTGCTGGTCATGCCGTCGTCCGTCAGTTCATCCATTTGGGAAAGCACTAAAAAAAAAAAGAAAGAAAATGAACTGTGTAGAGAAGCATGGCCAAGAATTTACGTTGATATACATAAATTGTGTGGGCAGAAAGGTTTTTCGTTACGAGGAACTTCTAATGCTCTTTCTAACAAGTAGAAATGGGGTAGGTTCTGACTCGAAACAGATAGTGTGGATTTCGTTGCTTTGGGGATTTTTTTGAGGTTATCACAGCTGCTCCTATACCATACAATAAATTGTGTGTGTAGAAAGGTTTTATGTTAGAAGAACCTCTAATGCTCTCTCTATCAAGTGGAAATTGGGTAGGTCCCGACTCGAAACAGATAGTGTGGTTTGCGTTACTTTGACGATTTTTCTTAAACTTACAGCTGCTCCTATCCCTTCCGATAAATTGTGTGTGTAGAAAGGTTTTGCGATAGATGAACTTCTAAGACTCTACCAGAAGAAATCGGAAATCTCGATAGTTATGTGGGGTTAGAAAGTGACATTGGGAATGTTACGTCCCGTCTTGAAACAGATAGTGTGAATTACGTCCTTTCGGGGGTTTGTAAACTTATCGAACCTGTCCGATAAATTGAGTGGGTTTTACGTAAGGAGAACTTCTAGTGCTATACCAAGTAGAAAGCGGAAAATTTGATACAGTTGCATTGGTTATGTACCGTCTCGTCTCGAAACAGATTGTGTGTATTTACTCCTTTCGAATGATATTATATTTTAAAGTTATTACAGCTGCTCCTATCCCATCCGATTAATTGAGTGGATACAAAGGTTTTACGTAAAATAAACTGTTAATGCTCTACCAAGTAGAAATTGGAATATTCAATATAGTCATGTGCATTTAGAAAAAGATATTGGTTATGCCCCGTCACGTCTCGAAAAAGATAGTGTAGATTTCGTCCTTTTGAGGGATATTTTAAAGTTATCACAGCTGCTCCTATCCCATACGATAAATTGAGTTTTACGTAAGATGAACTTCTAATGCTTTTCTAAGTAGAAATCGAAACATTTGATACAGTTTGTGCATTTCGAAAGAGACATTGGCAATGTTCCAATTCCAGCTTTAACTTAATATGGGGAAAGGTTTTGGTGTAAATAGTGAGTAGTTGCGGAGAACTGTGGGGTTGTGTCCTCAAAAACTAATAAGATTTAACTTATTATAGCCCGCTTGAGACTTCTTCTTGACTTACTTATTTACCTACAGGTTTCCGGTTTCACTAAAGACTATGCAGTCTATGTGTGGCTCCCCCAGGGGTCAACCGGTGCAACCTAACCTAACCTTACCTACATGTTTTTTTTTTTTACTCGAGATGTTCCGAAACAATTCAAAATTTTGCGGCCATAGTTGGGTTTCAGAAATGCGTAAATAAACCGAGATATTGGAAAGTAAAATTAAATTGCTCCCTACCGAAGGCAGAAAGGCTGTCGCCGTATGAAGCTCGTAGGGAGCAAAGCCCCTAGTAATGTAGGTAGGGAGGCTAAGGCGACTAAAAAATCAGAGCATCAGATGACTATAACTTACATAGGAGTAACTAGAACTTGGAAATATGATTTGAATATTGCGGACCTTTAAAAAAAACTCTGTACAAGAAGATGTGGGCAACGAGAAACTTAGACTTAGCGTCCCAACTTACTTAGGCCAAGAACAGACCCTTTGTGATACTGAAAATGGGAGTAAGTGATAGGGATATATAATAGACAGGAATTATTTGGGAAATAGGAAAAGTGGAAAGTGTAGGACCATCTATATCGTGGGATTCGAACCCACAATCTCTGGGATGGATAGTCTTGTGCACTGTTGATAGCATTATCGAGGCCGCTCCCTCCCGTAATGTAACTAAATTAAAAATCATATTGCAAATGATATCACTACGCTTTCCAAAAAGTTGTAGTGTGTCTCAAAGACATCTCCATGGAGTCAATGCTCCTGGTTAGAGTATATCAAAAATATAAAACGCCAATCAAAAATCGCGCTAACAACTCAAGCTCCGATTAGTTTGGCAAATTGGCATGCAAGTCAACAGAGGAAGACTGGTTGTTGCTAGTAGTGGGTATGGGGTATGGGTTATTTGAATCGTACGGGGGGTAACCAACTGACCAAGTGGTGGTCTGGTCAGCATATATATCAAGCGGCTTGGCTTTGATTAATATGTGGCATGTGTGAATTTTTTATGATTACATTAGCGATTTGTTGTAGCTCACAGCGGAAATGTGTAACGTGTTCGAAGCTGTGGTTTTTTCTCGTTCTCTATTACAACAACAGCAACAACAATAGTACTAAACTAGAACCACAACAACAACAAATAATAATAATAGTAATAATAATAGCAGCTAAAGCATAAATTATTGTACGTTGTTGAAGGCACGTACCAAATAACAAGCCGAACTAAATTAAATCAAAACTGAAATGCACTCGGCCGGAGCTAAAGCGATTAAAAAGAATTCCATTTGATGATTTCCAACTAACTGATACACAAATAGTTGAAACTAGAGAAATATATAATCAAAAGTATTTGCAATTTAAAATACTATATTTGTGCATATTTGGAAGTATTTTGAATTTAAAGAATAATAAGGAAATTAAAAAGGAATCCCAAAGAATTTTGCAAACAAAATTGCTACCCAAATGTTTCCCAATTTCACATTTTTTTTTGCCGATATCTTATGGTATTTTGAACTCTTTGATATGGGGGTCAGCGAGTATGTGATTTTCCGGAGTATGGCCGAATATTACGATATTTACTAAAATTTTTATTAATTCCATAAATTAAATCGTTGGCTTAAGTCCATAAGATCTTCAAAATGTTAAGCGTTATATATCTGAGTTTTAGAAGTGCATACTTTACTGGAAAATTTATTACAAAGTGTTGAACTGGTTGCCCGTGGGTTGGCGGGATGAGAATATCCACCTCAGTGTTCCCCTGCTTGTAGTATGAGGCGACTAAATGGGGATCGTCAGGAAATGGGTGCGTGGCGTAAATGTTGGCCACATTCGACTGGAGAGTGGATGCTGACAAGAAGTCGTATTTATGCGGCGTCAGCGGATGATTGAAACACGGATGGCAAATGGGTGACCAGTCCCGGGCATATGATGCCAAAAAAAATTTCGGTACCACGGGTTCAGTATACGTCCAAGCGTGTTCATTGAGGTTCATTGGGACCGACGTGCCAACTCACTTAGGCCAAGAATAGGGTCGTTGTGATACTGCTACGGTGGGCCATTCACCCCTCTACCCCACTCAATAGGTCCTCTATATGAGGTGAGACAGCCATCCAGCAGCCTCAATAAACCTTAAGGGGCATTTTGGACTCTGTTCGGAGAACTGAGATAAATCATTAATAAAGTGTGACTTAAGGAAACGGAATCTTTTCCTGCCCAGCCCTGGGCAGTGTCAGAAAAAGTGTTCCACTGTCTCCAGCTCCTCCTCATCGCCAAAGGTTCTACAGAAGTGATGGTGGGGAGCATTCAGGCTGGATGCATGATTCTCCACCAGTCAGTGTCCTGTGATAGCATGTGAGGTGAATTGAAAACTGCTTAGCCATCTCCTCCAGAGACAAGCGTCAGATATTCACTGACTTTCTTATTGTTGTCAAAGCCTCCTGGATTACAATGACCTTTGCCTGAAAGACACTGTAGTTATCCGGGAGTCGGAAAGTAGTTTTGACGTTGAGTTCCTCAACATAGACGCCACCGCCTAAAGGGTCGTCGAGCTTTTGAAACCATCCTATTCCACTCCTCCCTGGTTGGAATATAGGTTAAGAATCAGAAAGATTACAGACACTTGGAGATACCCTGTGCCAGTGGCGGTTCCACGGGGGTTTTGGCAAAATGGGTTGAAAGTCTTTTATGAGATCTGATATATACGTATACTTCGAAGAGAAGAACCTCTAAGACCAAATCCTAGATACTTTATACAAATCTTCCTGTAGTTCCTATATATATAGAGTGCTCCATCTGTTGTGAAGCGATTTTTGATCAAATTTGTCACATAGTTTGGGAACTCTAAAAAACTTTCCTTGCCAAATTTGTTTACTTTACGTTCTTTAAAACTAACTTTGTCCTAAGACATTTTTGGAAGTGTTTGATTCTAGGGGATCTAAATGATGTTGTCAATTGATATTGATAAAATTTGGAGCAGTGCTTGAGAACTCTTAAAAGGTCTCAAATTCCAAATTTGTTAAACATAGCTTCATAAATAGACGAAGTATGGCTGATAATTTTGGGTTTGTAACATATGTATGTTCGGGATGTTATATAGTGAAGTAGAGAGAGATCCAGAGAAACAAAACATCTGAATTTCTTACAACTTTTCAATCAACATTCATATACAATTTTTAGTTCGATTACAGTCTGCACTTTTGCCCCCTTACTCCATGTATAACGCCTATTAATACATCTATAATTTTATTTTTTGTCAAATTCAGAGCTTATAGAGCTTTCCAGCAAGGTTTAAAAATGCAGCGCTTGAATGGGCCACTTTATTATTATATTGTTATGGAAAACGCCCATTGTTTTTATCATTGTGCAAGATTGTAAAGTTTTAATTTGAGGCCTTATATCGTGCATGGGGCCTTGAACCGCATTTATGTATAATAATACTCTATGCTTGATATGATTAACACAATTTTCATTTGACGGCGATTAAAAATGGTTTTTCTCTCTCGTTTGCTCTGTTACAGATTCAAAACTTAGCTGTTATTGTTGGTGTGGGCAGCGGCGTGGTGGCGGAAGGTGGCACAACAGCAGTGGGCAGTAGTTGTAGTCCACAGCACCAGGGAACAACAACGACAAACAACAAGTTGTTTGATTATCCAACAAACACTGCTGCTGGAACTGTTGGCCCTGGCGGAGCCGCTGTCAAACTGCGTAAGAATAGCGAACGTTGCCTGACTACGCCGGAAGCCAAGTCGCACACCTATCGAATCTCCATGGCCAATTTAGAGGATACACAGGAATCGGAGTTGGATCTGATATTGGGCGAGCTTAGCTTGCTAGAGGCACAGATAAACTATGGTGAGGCGACATTTTTGCCTGGCGTTGCAAATAATCTAAATAATGTTAATGGAACAGTCGCTGCTGCTGCTGCTGCTGGCCCTGGAGCAGGCTCGGGCCTGGGTACAGCGACAGCAACTGTGCAGCACCATAGTAATTGCCATACGTCCAATACAACGCCCTTGACATCGGCCAGCACCTCGGCATCTGTCTCGGCGGCCTCATCACGCACACACTCACGCACCAACTCGAGCATATCGGCTGATGTGAACTCTAGCTGTTCCTCGATAACATCCTCCTCGGGCATATCCGAGAATGGCCATAGTCATGGCCAGCCGCTGCAGTTATCCAATGCAGTCAACGTTGGCGGCGGTGGCGCTATTAACAATAACAATAGCATAACCATGGGCATAACCTTGGGTGTGGTCA
Source organism: Chymomyza amoena (assembly GCA_037043745.1). Classification (NCBI taxonomy): domain Eukaryota; kingdom Metazoa; phylum Arthropoda; class Insecta; order Diptera; family Drosophilidae; genus Chymomyza; species Chymomyza amoena. Next base: position 44,056 of record JBAMAX010001265.1, read on the forward strand.
CGCCACGTGAACCACGCACCGAATCGCCTGACAATGATTCAGCATTTAGTGACACAGTTTCGCTGCTATCGAGCGAATCGTCGGCCTCATCCAGTAATTCGTCACAACAACAGAAGCTGCAACAACAGCAACTACAGTATATGCAGGTGCATCATCCACACCATCCACATCATTTGCTGCAGAAGCAGCAGTCGCTGCATCAGCAAACAGATGGCTCTAATAGCATTTCAAAAGCAGCCAAAATACAGCTGGCGCTGCACAAGCTTGAAAGTGCACCCATCAGGCGTCTCTTTGTGAAGGCCTTTACGGCAGATGGTGCGTCTAAATCGCTGCTGGTGGATGAGCGCATGACTTGTGGGCATGTAACACGTCTGCTGGCGGACAAGAATCATGTGCAGATGCAACCCACTTGGGCGCTGGTCGAGAACTTGGGTGATCTGCAAATGGGTAAGTAGCAGTTCAATTTTATAATAATTAAGTAATCCAACACGTGTCTTTCCATACACAGAACGGCTCTTCGAGGATCACGAACTGTTGGTGGACAATCTAATGACTTGGAACTCGGATGCAGGCAATCGTGTGCTGTTCCAGCAGCGCATTGATAAAGTATCACTTTTTGCCAAGCCTGAACTGTATTTGCCAGGTCCTCAAATGGCGCCTGGTTGTCTACATGATGAGCATACGCGTCATATGCTGCTGGATGAGTTTTTTGAGACCAATTCGCAATTGTTGGTAGATGGACCGCTTTATATGAAAGCCGATTCTAAAAAAGCCTGGAAGCGCTTTCATTTTGTGCTGCGGCCCTCGGGCCTTTACTACTTTCCCAAGGAAAAAACGAAGAACACACGCGATCTGGCGTGTCTGGCACTATTCAATGGCAACAATGTGTATACGGGTCTGGGTTGGCGCAAGAAATGGAAATCGCCCACAGACTACACATTTGGCTTTAAATCTGCGGTGGACTCTTCGTTGGGCAAAAGCTGTCGCACACTCAAAATGCTCTGTGCTGAGGATTTGGAAACAATGGAGAAATGGCTTATAGCCATACGCATATCCAAGTACGGCAAGCAGCTGTGGGACAATCATAAATCTTTGATGGAGGATTTAAGTTTGGGTGATGGTGTTTCGCAGAGCAGCTTTACGGCTTCAATGCGCAGCGAGTCTATAAATAGCATTTCCTCGGCCGTGCCCTCACAATGCGGCAGCGTTAGCTCGGCCATTTCTAGCATGTCCAACTCGTCCAGTGGCCGCATCTCACGCGGCTCCAGCTCCAGTTCCAGTGGCTGTCTCTCCGACGATAATAATGGTTTTGATTCCGAGTTTACCACAGGCACCATCAAGCGGAAGCCCTCCATGAAGCCCAATTTGCCGTTGACCACTATGACGCGGCAATTAAAGGAAGTGGGTGAGATAACTATCTGCGAGAGCAGCGGCACAGGCGATGCGACCTCACCAGAACGCGGCGGCACACTAACCAGACGCCATAGTCGCCGAAAGTCGCAGGAGAGCAATGGCAGCGGCACCTTAAAGCGACGCCCAGCTGCGCACAATGTAACAGTTGCTGCTGTAGTCAAACGCGATGCTGTTGAAGTGGTTAGCAGCGGTGGCTCTTCGTCCTCCTCCAACTCGACACCAACGCCTACGCCGAGCATTTGCGCCAAGCCGCTGCTGGAGCTTAGCAGCCTAACAACAGCTGACGCTGTGGCAAACAGCGAGCTTATGTGCTCCTCAACTTTGTCGCTGGACTCACTGCCACCACCGCCGCCGCCACTGCCAGGCTTTGTGCACGATGAACAAGATGTTTATGGCTCGCAATTGTCGCTGGCCTCGTTGCCGCCACCGCCGCCGCCAGAAGATGTTTTGGCATATGGTTCGATAACGCCAACGCATGTGTCCAACAACAGCACATGCTTGTCTCATGGCACGCCCAACAGCAATGGCACGTTGCCACCCGCTGTGCCTGCCAAGCCCATCAAGCCGGCAGTTAAAAATGCGCTTAAAGCGGCGCCGCCCTACAAGGCACCACCCGATTATGTTGGTCCAGCAGCAGTTGCTACAGCAGCAGTTGCGCCAACTCCAGCGCCTGCACCAGTGCAAAAAAAGGTGTCCTTTGCGGATTCACCTGTGCTGCTGCGTCGCAAAATGTGCTCACCCGAGCCGGCCGTGCCCATGCGCTCACCAGCTACATCTTTAAGCTATCAACAGCCATTTTATGCGCCCGGGCCAATGTTGCCACCACGCAGCGATCTGTCCAGGATTTCGAACAATAGCAACATTAGCAGCGGCAGCGAAATAACCTCGCCCAAGCGATTACAAGAATCTGCCTCGAATCCGCCGCGTGATTTTCTCAAGGATCTGCAACGTGTAATGCGCAAAAAATGGCAGGTGGCTCAAAAATGTAAATTGGAGCCAGCAACTACGCCACACGAGGTGCTCGGTTTTCGTGATTTCAACAACGATGATTTACTGGCTGCGCACAATCTAAACTCAGGTGCCAACTCATCGCACTATTATCGCGAGACAGCCAATGTGAGTCATTGGGTGCAGGAGCATTATGGTGCTGGCGCATCTCCGCCACCACCGCCACCCAATGAATATGCGCTGTACGAGAATGTGCATGCGCAGAGCAATGGTGGTGGTGCACAAATGCCACCAGCTGCTGCGGCGGCGGCGGCTGCTGTTTTGCCCACAATGGAAGCGCAATATGTTACCGCCAACGTGCCGCCGCATGCAACAGCGCCGGCGGCGGCACCACATCTAGCTGCTGCTGCACTGCGTAAAAGGCGACCACCTCCGCCACCGCCCAAGCGCAGCGATTCGACGCATCTGACGCATCGTGTATAGGCGTGCAAAAGTCGTGAGTGTTTGGGGTGGGGTCAGGAACAAATGACAGATCCTTATTAATTATCATACGCTCTCTTTGTTTACAGTGTACACTGCGCTTATACTCCAATTGGATCTCTTGCTTGGTAGCATGTCTCAACGATCGAACGATTTCAATGCGAATGTCCACACTCATAAACGAGCGGCAATTTTTTTTTTTAACTCTAAATTTAAGTGCAGAATTCCTATATTTAAGTCAAGGCATATACTAAGTATATATAAAAAAAAAGTACGTGGAAACGCATGTGAAACATACTTTATATAGAGCATATATAGAAGTATCATATATGGTACATATATCTGGCAGCACGATCGGGCTTTGCCGCTTTCTTAAGTATTATATCATTTGATTTTTGAATCAATTGAGTTTCATTTTTTTTTTTTTAATGTATGATTTGTTGTGTTTTAATTTTCTAAATTGCAATTACATAAAGAATGTTTTTTAAGATATATAGTTAAAATATTTAAGCTGAATTTTAGATGTAACAAAAAATTAAACTTTTGTTTTGCTAAATGTAAAATTCGAATTGGAATGATGATGTTTGATGTACTTTTATAATTTGATTTGCTCATTGATTATTTTTTGTTCTTAATTATTGATTTGCAAAATGTATTGAATATTTTTTAGTAAACATTTAGGCGCATGTAATGCGTAAAAAAAATTTAAAAAAAAATTGAAACAAGTTTAGATCTAGTTTTACATAAATTGCGCTAAGCCAAAATGCAAAAAAGCCTTATACATTTATTAATATATATATATATACATAATATAAATATAATTACTATATACATACATTATACACGCAACATAAATGCATTCATATGTGTATATACATATAAGTTAATATATAAAAAATCAATTTATATATATATATGTCATGCTAATATTTTTTTTTTACTATGTACTATGTAAATTGAAGTGCTTTTTGCTGCTTTATGTTTTATATATAATGTACTTATGCAAGCGATACACAGACACACAGAAAAACAGCTAATATGCAGTTACTGCATTAATACATACATACTAAGAAGTATATATATATATATATCTCATGTTGAATTCGTTTAATCAGCATTTTTTGTAGTATATAAATAATTGTTGTATGAACACTGTTTATATGTATTATATGTACACAGTATTATATGCAGTGTTTAGATTGTTTTTGGTTACACTTATGACTTTTGAGCGATTTGAGATTGTTAGATTCCGAAAATGTATCCAAATGCAGGTATATGTTCCAATGCAACTTCTTTTTGTAAACTTTCCTCTATTCTGAAAAGAGCTAATAATTGCTCTTCTCTTTTATGTGAACTTAAATTAAGATCAGAAAGCTTACTGATTACTCCTGTAGTATATATCATTACACTTTTCGATCTCAACGTTAATGCATATCTATTATGTTCATATGAACAGTAGCTCTTGATTTTTACTAAACTGGTAAAACCGACTCGTAAGCGGGTTACAAGAAATGTTTTTAAAGAATAATTCATTCGATTTGAGACAGTTAGTCTTCTGCAACGTTCCGAAAACCGTCGGTGGCTTAAGTGGTAGCGTACTCGCCTCTAAAACCGAAGGTCGGTGGTTCGATTCCCCGCAGTAGCACTGGTGCATTTGCCTAGCACTGGCATTGCTAGCTCAAAGACGCTATTTGCCATGAAAGTCTCTATTAATTAAAGACACCGCCGTTCGGATTCGGCTATAAACTGTAGGTCCCTGTTCTGTTCGAACAGTTATTAATAGAGATCCCCTATGCCCCTCCTCCAAGGGGTCTAACAGGGAATTATATATAACGTTCCGAAAAAGTGTTCCAATGCTAGTTTTAGTTCCAACGCAACTTCTTTGTGTAAAGTTTCCTCTGTTCTGCGAAGAGCTAATAATTGCTCTTCTTCTTTATTTGAACTTAAATTAAGACCATAAAACTTCTTATTGATCAGTTTTGCCTAGGCAAAAGAGAAATATTTCTTCAAAAATTTTAAAAATATAAAAAATAACTATCTTAGTTTTTTCTAATTTTGTTTGAGGGCTAACAAATCACATCATCTAAAAAAAATTCAACGCACTATTGAAAGGAATTTAAAGCAATAATAATTGCAGCCGATTTAAGAAATTTTTGATGTAGTTCATATAACAATCTTGCAATAATGCTGCCCAACATAGTTATAAGTACCAAGTCCAATTCGAACTATATTTCCTTAAAAATCTTTCAAATTTAAAGAGTTCTATAGTTAGATTTTCCTAATGTTGTTCCAGGGTTGACAAACCACCTCATCTGGTCTAAAATCACATCATCTAAAAATACTGCAACGCGCTATTTAAAGGAATTAAAATCTTGCAATAAAGCTGCCATAGTTATAAGTACATCATCAAGACCAGATAAGGCTTACCAAGCCGAATTGGAACTTTTAAACATTTTTTTAAAGAAGTTAAATATACCTTAGAAAAGCAAAATCGGATAAGTGGGTATATACGACAGGGTATTTTATAATGTCGAATTCTCTGAAGAACTACCAAGTCGAATTCGAACTATATTTCTTTTAAAATCTTCAAAATATAAAAGAGAGTTCTATGGATAGTTTTCCTAATTTTGTTCCAAAGCTGCCAAATCACATCATCTGGTCTAAAAATACTGCAACGCACTATTTGAAGGAATTAAAGAAATTTCATCTTGCAATAAAGCTGCCATAGTTATAAGTACATCATGAAGACCAGATGCGGCTTACCGAGCCGAATTGGAACTTTTAACAAATTTTTTAAAGAAGTTTAATATACCTTAGAAAATCAAAATCGGATAAGTGGATATATACGACCTGGTATTTTTTATTGACGAATCTTTTAAAGAAATTGTCTCTTTCGAATGTCCGTTGGTTTGTGGACTTATTTTCGTTCAAACTGTCGTTTCTCCAGCCAGTATAACCATGTCTGTCTATCCGTCTGTATGAACGCCAAATCTCTAGAGCTGGTAAGAGCTACAACAACCAGCTCTTCTCTTTTAGATGAACTGAAATTAAGATCAGAAAACTTACTGATTGATCCTGTAGTATATATCATTAAACTTTTCGATCTCAGCGTTAATGCATATCTATTATGTTTGTTCATATGAACACTAGTTCTTGATTTCCGACTCGAGAAACGTTTTTGAAGAATAATGCATGAAAAATCGGGGCAATTTACTATTAAAAAATATTCCTGTCAATAGATGGCGCCAGTGTTAATTAATTTTGAACAGAGCATTAAGAATTTTAGCAACACTTTAAATGAAATTTTGTCTTAATTTACGAATTTAATAAAAAAAAACTTTATCTAAAAAAATAGTCACACTATAATAGAACGCTTCAAACTTTTCAAGAAAGAAATGATAATTTTTCCAATTAAGATATATTTCGAATTTCAGTCCCTATCGATTGTATTTTTTTTTGGTTTTCGTTAAAGAATCTGTAAAGGAAATCCTTAAAAAGATCTTTTTATGGAAGATGCCAAGTTTTTCAAAGTAGACATAATTTTGGGCAAAAATTTGTGCTCTATTTGTATAATTTTTCTATTTAAGAAAGAAATAATCAAGTATTAACCTAAAAAAAATACATACTGTCCAAAATTTTATCTTTGTATGGGAAATGTTAAAAAAACAAAATTATTTTTAAATATTTCAAAATTTCACTACTTTAAATGAAATTTGGTCTAAATTTACGAATGTAATAAAAAAACTTTATATAAAAAAATAGTCACACTTTTTACGATAGCTTCAACCTTTTCAAAATCTTTAATATTAATTTATTAATCAGATCGCTTAAAAATTTTGTTTTACATTCAACACATCCGGAATGGATTGTAGGCAAAGGATCTAGGAAATCTTTAAGAAGAACATCAACTTACACTGTTCACAAAATTTTGTTCTATTCTTAATATTATCTAATTTGCTTTAATATTTTCAATGTGTGGTCACACTATTTTAGATCGCTTCAACCTTTTCAAAGTCTAATATTAATTTATTAAACAGATCGCTGAAAAATTGTTATTATTTATACAACTCACTCGGAATGGATTGTAGACAAAGGATCTAGGAAATCTTTAAGAAGAACATCAACTTACAATGTTAAATAAATTTGTTCTATTCTTAATATTTTCTAATTTGCTTTAATATTTTCAATATGTGGTCACACTATTTTAGAACGCTTCAACTTTGAAAAGGTTTTTAATATTAATTTATTATTAAAAATTGTTGTTTTTTATACAAGTCACTCGGAATGGATTGTAGACAAAGGATCTAGAGAATCTTTAAGAAGAACATCAACTTACACTGTTAATTAAATTTGGTTCATTTATAATATTTTCAATGTATGGTCACACTATTTTGGATCGCTTCAACCTTTTCAAAGTCTTATATTAATTTATTAAACAGATCGCTTAAAAATTGTTGATTTTTATACAACTCACTCGAAATGGATTGTAGACAAAGGATCTAGGGTAACTCTAACAAGAACATGAACTCACACTGTTAATTAAATGTTATTATAATAAAATTGCATTATTTTGTTAATTTTTAAAACTTAAATTTTTACAAAAATTATAACACGATGTTTACTCTTAAAATGCTGTTTAAACGAATTGAAGTTTAGGATATTCATTACTTGTATGTATATTTATTATATATATATATATGTATTATATATGTAGCTGCTAGTTTTATATATTATATATAGTAGGTATAGCAAGCGCATTGGAATTTCACATAGAAAGATTATAAAATAATTTGTTTTCAACTAATTTTGTGTAAGGCAATTTGCAGGCGTTCCTAAAAGTAATAAATTATATACATATAATTATATACATAGCATTTGTTTATGTGCAACAATCAAAATACATATATACTTACAAACACACACACACACTCATATATAAGAAGCTGTCATTAAAACTGTAACTGATTTGCCATGTTTTTTTTTTTATGTTAAACTTCACTTAAATGTATAAAAACAGCTTAAAAAACAGTAAAAAAAAGCCATATATGTTTGTTATATAAGCCAACTAAATACATGCATATGTCAACTATATAGTTTTTGTATTTTTATATATAGTAAGCTGACGACTATATAGAGTTTTTGTTTATTATTTATTGCCTTGTTTACAGCGTTTGAGCTCAATGAAATAAAAAATAAATAAATTGTTTAAATAAAAAGTATATATATACATATAGTACATTGCCTGCATACATCATATCAAAATTAATAGTTTTGTTTTTACAGAAATAAAAAATAAAAAAATATTTAAACATATATTTATTATCATGCAGACTGTGTTTAGTTTTATTTTAATTTAAATACGTTTTGCTGCCGCTACTAAAATAAAATATATATACAAAAAAAAAGAAAAAAAAAACTTAAACTAGTACTAATACTAATGAAAATGCCAATTTTTTAGCTTGCATACAAATCTATAAATAATAATTTAAAATAAAAACATATTTTTTAGAAACTATTATATTGATAAAACAAAAAAAAAAAAAAGAAAGCAAAAACTAAAACAAATTTTATATAAACTGCTTAAATTATTAAACAAAATAATTATGTGCCATAGGCGTGGCGTGACAAAAACTTGCATATTACTAAATAAATGTACTAAAAATTAAAAATAATTGATATCAGCATAAGTTATTTAAATATTAAATCAAAAACAAAAACAAAATAAGGCATATACTTGTATACTAAAAACAAAAACAAAAATGGGACTTAAAAACATTTTTTTTTTTAACAAGAACAAAAACTAAAAACGTTTAATAATAATGTATAATTTTTTAACGCATTTGTTATACTCTGTACTAAACAAAAAATTAAGCAAATTTAGCGCATTCTAAAGTTTGAAAAACTACAAACAAAAAAATGTCTGAGCTGGAAAATCAGAAAAAATATTTCTTTGAGGCACTTTAGATCTTAATATCATATTTCTGTATCATCGTCTACGCCAAACAGATCTATTAGAACCATATATCTTTATTACGATAAATAGTAAATAGGCCAAATAACATATTAAAGACTAAAACAAAATACAAAATTTTGGGTAAACATTGGTCCAAATATTTTTTTTTTAAAAAGGCCCAGTGGGCAAAATTTCTTCGACTCTCATTAATGAACTCATTGTTCGTTCGGCGAAGGGTCAAGAATAAACGCAATAAACTGCAGCACTCCATGAAGGTTAGGTTAGGTTAGGTTACACTGGCCGGCCACAACAAAGTGCAGCCTAGCATAGACCTTTTGGTCCTTAGCTGTGCCAGATTTGAGGTTATTACGCCAAGTGATGGTCGGTTAAAAATATGACTTTTTTAGCGAAATTAATTAGCCGCCCAACTTGTAGCCTGGCCACCTCTTCTAGACCGACAAACGCTGGTTCTCCTAGGGTGGTCAGACGATGTCTAGAAATGGCTGGGCAGTCGCAGAGTACGTGTGCTAGGGTCTCAGGGACTTCCGGATCCCTGCAGATCCTGCATGATTCGCTTGCCGTTAGTCCCATCCTATGCGCATGCTTCGCTAAGAGGCAGTGTCCTGTTAGCACACCCGTGATGGTCCTGCATTCAGTGCGTGAGAGTTTCATTATAAAGTTACTTTGTTTCCTGCCGTAATGAGCCAGCATGATTTTCGCTGTGTGACAGCTGTCTAGATTTTTTCATCTAGCTTCAGCTCTGCGCTTCATGTTGCAAGCATAACGTAGAGATGTTTGATCGGTCGGCGTACGTCGTGTATTTGTTCCTCAACACCGCTTTTGGCAATTGCATCCACCATTTCATTCCCCATTATGTCTTTATGTGCAGGCACCCAGTAGATATGCAGTTTACGAGCCGCAGCTAATCTCTGGATGACTGCCTGGCATTCAAGGACGTGGAAGGAGGATGTACAGTGCGATACAATAGCCTTGATAGCGGCTTGACTGTCTATAAAGAGGTTAATCTTTGTTCCAGCTCAGCCGCCTTCATTGCGGCGAATACTTCAGCCAGGAAGATGCTGCAATGGTCCGGAAGCCTGTAACTTTGACATACATTAAGCTCGGAGCAGTATACTCCAGCACCAACGCCCTTTTCCATCTCCATGAAACTCCATGAAACTGCTGATCAAATTTTTTTCAAAAATCTTGTTCTTGTGAGAAATATATATTCGCAAAACTGATTAACTCATGCTTCAGAGCAGTTGTAAAAAAACGTTGAATATTTCTTCAAACAAATTACACACATTTTTTCAAATTCTTTCCCTTCCACGTTTTTGAAGGATTCAGGTTCCGAAATTCGAAAAGTGAGTTTATCCCATCAAAACCTTTGGCCCTTTCTTGTAAAGCACTGCACATGCTGTCCAGAACTTCAAAGTACCCAATGCGATGTTTCGTTGCCATATACAGAGAACTGTCCTCTGCTTTCTCGCCTGGCATTTATTTTCGTTCGTCGTTGTCTAATGATCGGAAAATCCGGATTCTTCATTCCCATCTTCTCCCATTGAGATTTAGCTTTCGAAACGAAAGAATCATACTTGCTCTCCTCACGCAAGTTTTACAAGTACTTTATTACATTTTCGAGATAATTTGGGGTTATCAAAAGATCAACTTTCCTCCAGAATTTGAATGCCGAAAGATTTTGTATTTTGAGACAGATTTTTGCTTTCTTTCAAAGGTTTCCCCATCGCCGATGAGACTGCGAGAAGTAGTTGAAAGTTCGCTGTAATGTTGCGAAAAAGGGCTGGCGAATTTTTCAGCTGCATGAGATAGAACCAGGTTGAGTTGCTGCGCTGTACAATGGATGTAAGGAACGAAGGCCTTCTCTCCAACATATCTTCTAAAAAGTGTTTGTAATCCATTCAGCTCTCCTGACATAACGGGCGCGCCATCAAAAGCTTGAACACATAGATGCATTTTTTCGAATAGATATTTTTCAAACAAGACCCCAATAATGTCATGAGAAATCGAGACAGCATCCGCTCTTCTTTGATGCATAGTATCGTGGCTCCTGTCTCATTTTTTTTCATCCATTTTGTCACGATAACCTCGAAACGCGACACCCAAGCCAGACAAAGTTCTTATGGTATCAAAAAAAAATGTTCAGGACGTAACGCCCTTTTTTCGCTTCTTCGCTAGTTCGTTGACTTAGTTGAAGACTGATATCAGCTTTCTTGAGAAAACAAGCAATGCAATTATTCTGATAACAGGGAGCCCCTGAATGAAAATTGAACTTGTGCTGTCCACAAGAGACTCACCGAAACCTTTTTTCCACAAAAAAATAAATCGAAGGTGTAACTTTCAGCACGAGGGGCCCCCTCCTCCCTTTTGTCGGAGGGGGCCCATTTGGCAAGCGCGCTTTTGCCCACCTGTTAAAACCGCCACTGAAGTTAACCGATTTTTAAAAGCCAAAGCTACGCATTTTTCTAATTTGGCTAAATTTCGAATTTCCGACACTGTTGATTGAATTTTTTGTTTGGTATAAAGAATTTGTAAACGAAATCCTTCAAATTATCTTTTTATGGAAGTTGCCAATTTTGCAAAGTAGACATACTTTTGGGCAACAATTTTTTCTCGAAAATTACTTCGCAACTATTTACGAAAGAAATGATAATTTTTCCAATTAAGATACATTTCGAATTTCACTCACTGTCGATTGTATTTTTTATTTGGTTTTCGTATAAAGAATCTATAAACGAAATCCTAAAAAAGATATTTCTATGGAAGCTGCCAAGTTTTGCAAAGTAACATTTTATCTCTAAATAATAGAACCCTCAAAAATAACTTCGCAACTATTTAAGAAAGAAATCAAGTATTTTAATCGGTATAAAAAAACCTTAATAAGTACTTGTCAAAAATTTTATCTTTGTATGGTAAACCTTTCCCAAACGTTACGTTAAAATTCTTTCTATTAAAAAAATCCAAACATTTTTATACCCTGTACTGTATGGTATAGAGAGTATATTAAGTTTGTGCAAGCCGAAAATGTATGTAACATATAGAAGGAGTTGTCGGAGAAACCCCAAAGTTACCTAAAATATGATCAGGGTGAATAGAGAAGTCGATATACCCATGTCCGTCTGTCTGTCCGTTTGAACGCCTAGATCTCAGAGATGGTAAGAGCTAGAGTAACCAAACTTTCACATTATATCCCATATTATTCCATAGGAGACAAGCTTATTTTTTTTTGATATCGGGCTTAAGTTATAAAGCTCCCATAGGGGTTTTTCAGACGACCTCGAAAAAGGCAAAAGTTTTAGATGTTCCAAGGCTGACAAACCACATCATCTGGTCTAAAATCACATCATCTAAAAATACTGCAACGCGCTATTTAAAGGAATTACAATCTTGCAATAAAGCTGCCATAGTTATAAGTCCATCATAAAGACCAGATGAGGATTACCAAGCCGAATTGGAACTTTTAAGAAATTTTTTAAAAAAGCTAAATATTTGTTTGTTTATGAAGATATCGAAAGTTTTTTATAGTTTCTAAGCACTGTACCAAATTTGATCAAAATCGGCTAACTATATATAATATAGCTCCCATAGGATCGATCGGCTAAAATTACTTTATTTTATAAAAAATTCGCTATATTTAATTTTTTAATAAAGATACCGTAACCAGATTTGGCATTTAAAAGTTTTTTAGAGTACCCAATCATTGTACCAAATTTGAATAAAACCGGTTGACTATATCATATAGCTCCCATGGGGCGATCTTCCAAAATATAGATTTTTGAACCAAATTTGTTGTGTTTCGTTTGTTTGTGAAGATATTAAAATCTAATTTGGTATTCGTAAGTTTTTTTATAGTTCCTAAGAACCGTACTAAATTTAATTAAAATAGGTTGACTATATCATATAGCTACCATAGGAGGAATCGCCCAAAAAAAAACGTTTTTTTATACAAAATTCGTTGTGTTTCGTTTGTTTGTAAAGGTATTTAAACTAAATTCGGCAGATCTTTTTTAAGGTATTAAAGCACAAAATCGGTTGACTATATCATGTAGCTCCCATAGGACCGATCGGCCAAAATAACTTTTTTTATACAACACTCGCTATATTTCATTGTTTAATAAAGATATCGTAAGCAGTTTTGGCATTAAGAAATCGATATGTTAAAAGTTTTTTTTGTTAAACAGTCACTAAAAGTATGCAGCAAAAAAAGGGTTTATGTCAAATTTATGTAGCATTCTTTTTTAGCCTTAGTGCAGCTTACAATTCACAACTTGTTTAAACAGTAGTAGTCTTAAGACGCAACGTTTTTTCATGGATTTTAATATTGTTTATCTTGTTTTGGTATTATTTTTGAATTTTTTCGTCATACTTATTATATTGAGTATTTTAAAATTGTTCTTTAGTTTTGATTACGCTTTTAAGTTGTACGTATATACCCAAGCATAACATATGGGTTTTGACACGAAACACAACGAACAAAAACGGATTTTTTTTTTTTTTACGAATATTGTGCATGGTCTCCAAACGAATTACATCGTTTGTACTTTTCTTCTTCCGGTGGCCAGTACGATTTAAAGATCGAAGTAATATAGTCCCAGACACTCTCGTAAAAGCTTGGCTTCGGCTTGGGCTTCATTTCTTTGGGTGCCAAGTAAGCTTTGCATAAACAATTCAATCCACAAGTGATTAGGAGCCATATACTTATATAAATAATCGGCTTAATCGATTTCTTAAGCAACCCTGGCTGGTCCTGCTTCTTTACGAGCCGCTATAGCCGCACAGGTTTTCGATTTCCATTCATAAATTGTGCTTGTGTCAAAATATAATCTCCCATTTTTATAAAAATTTCTATAACAAAATAAAATTAAACAGCACAATTTAAAAAAAAAATAAAACTTAAAAAGAATGCCAAAAAAATTTATTTTAATATTTATTATTGAAATTTTTTATTGTTTACGTTGTGAATCGCTTCACTTTTAGTTTGATACTTTATAAAGTAATAATATAATTTTATAAAGTAAAACTTATGCCATGTTTGTCGTGAGTCATCAACTGATTCCGGGAACTTTTTGGGTTAACCTCAAAAAACGTCTTAAAACGACGTATTTTTGGAGATAAAGTTACAAACCCGACGTAACTTTCAAGTATTTAAAATTGGCATATTAAAAAATAGCAACAAAATATAAAATTTTGTTTGAAAATAATAAAACTATTTTTTATACTAGTGAGCTCGGCAGACGTCGTCCTGCCCTAATGCTCTTAAAGTGTATAAACATCGTACGATTCTCTAGTTAGCTTATCTGGACAATCATAAAATTTTTGGATTAGTTGACTTTCATGACTCTCTAGAAATCCAAAGCACATTATCAAATTTAATCGAAATCGATTAACTATATTATATAGCTTCCATCGGTCAAAATCGGTCTGTTTTTGGTTTTTATAAAGGAATCGGATTTTATTGCAAGCTAGTGGTACAGTGTATCCCAACGTCGTATTCGCCCGACTTTACGTAAACCATTTTTCTATTAAAGAAAGAAATAATCAAGTATTTTAATCGGTCTAAAAAAAAACCTAAAAAAATACATACTGTCCAAAATATTGTCTTTGTATGGGAAATGTTAAAAAAAAAAATTATTTTTAAATATTTCAAAACATTACAGCATTTACATTAAAATTCTTTCTATTAAAAAAATTAAGAAATGTTTAACAATAAGTTATTAACATTGTAGTGTATAAAAAGATTAGGCTGTAATGTCTTACCTACTATATATAATATTAAAATTATGTTTCTTACGATATATAGTTCTTATTGATCAGTTTTGTGTAAAGAAATATTTCTTTAAAAATCTTAAAAATATAAAAGAGAGTTCTATAGGAAGTTTTTTCCCATTTTGTTTCAGTGCTAACAAATCATCATCTAAAAATACTGCAACGCACTATTTAAAGGAATTAAAAGCAATAATAATTGCAACAGATTTAAGAAATTTTAGATATATGTAGTTCATATAAAAATCTTGCAATAATGCTGCCCAACATAGTTATAAGTACCAAATCGAATTCGAACTATATTTCTTTCTTCTAAATCTTTCAAATTTAAAGAGTTCTATAGTTAGATTTTCTTAGTTTTGTTCCAGGGCTGACAAACCACATCATCTGGTCTAAAATCACATCATCTAAAAATACTGCAACGCGCTATTTAAAGGAATTAAAATCTTGCAATAAAGCTGCCATAGTTATAAGTACATCATCAAGACCAGATGAGGCTTACCAAGCCGAATTGGAACTTTTAAGAAATTTTTTAAATAAGTTAAATATACCTTAGAAAATCGAAATCGGATAAGTGGGTATATGGAATTTTTTATTTTCGAATCCTCTGAAGAAATCGTCTCTTTTGAATATCCGTAGGTTTCTGGACTTATTATCGTTCAAGCAGTCGATACTTCAGCCAGTATAGCCATAAACAGTCGATACTCCAGCCAGTATAACCATGTCTGTCTATCTGTCTGTATGAACGCCAAATCTCTAGAGATGGTAAGAGCTAGAACAACCAAACTTTAAGATAAGAACACTTATCCTACGGGAGATAAATTTATAAAAATTTATTAAATCATCAAAAAGAGAGTTTTACAGATAGTTTTCCTAATTTTGTTTCAGGGCTGACAAGCCACATCATCTGGTCTAAAATCACATCATCTAAAAATACTGCAACGCACTATTTAAAGGAATTATAATCTTGCAATAAAGCTGCCATAGTTATAAGTACATCATCAAGACCAGATGAGGCTTACCAAGCCGAATTGGAACTTTTAAGAAATATTTTGAAGAAGTTAAATATACCTTAGAAAATCATGGTATTTTTTATTGTCGAATTCTCTGAAGAATTCGTCTCTTGCGAATGTCCGTTGGTTTGTGGACTTATTTTCGTTCAAACAGTTGATACTCCAGCGAGTATAACCATGTCCGTCTATGCGTCTGTATGAAAGCCAAATCTCTAGAGATGGTAAGAGCTAGAACAACCAAATTTTAAGATAAGAACCCTTATTATCCTACGGCAGATAAATTTATAAAAATTTATTAAATATTCAAAATATAAAAGAAAGTTCTCTACTTAGTTATTCCTAATTTAGTTCCAAGGCTGACAAACCATATCATCTGGTCTAAAATCACATCATCTGGTGTAAAATCACATCATCTAAAAATACTGCAACGCGCTATTTAAAGGAATTAAAATCTTGCAATAAAGCTGCCATAGTTATAAGTACATCATGATGACCAGATGAGGCTTACCAAGCCAATTTGGAACTTTTAAAAATTTGTTTAAAGAAGTTAAATATACCTTAGAAAATCAAAATCGGTTAAGTGGGTATATACGACATGGTATTTTTAATTGTCGAATCCTCTGAAGGAATCGTCTCTTTCGAGTGTCCGTTGGTTTGTGGACTTATTTCCAGCCAGTATAACCATATCTGTCGATCCGTCTGTATGAACACCAAATCTCTAGGGATGGTAAGAGCTAGAACAACCAAACTTTAAGATAAGAATCCTTATTATCCTACGGGAGATAAATTTATATATATAACTCCCATAGGAGTGTTTCAGTGGACATCGAAAAAAAACAAAAATCGTGAATGTTTTCATCGATCATCGTGAATGTTTTCCATTGATCCCGGTTGCGAGCTAGAGCTTTTGGTTCACCATAGGTTTTTCCACTATCTTCAACTTCGCTTCGCAGAGTTCTTCGCCAAGATATTTTTGGCCGTCCTCTGCGTCTGCTTCCTTGTGGACTCCAGTCCAGTGCTTGTTTGCATATTTCGTTTGGCTGTTTATGAAGAGGGTATGGCCCAACCACCGTCATTTCCTTAGTTTAATTTCATGGGCGATGGGTATCTCGTGCGATCTTCTGTAGAGATCTTCGTTTGATATAACATTCGGCCAGCAGATTTTCAAGATTCTTCGCAGACAGTTGTTAATAAAGACTTGAATCTATCATCCCCATAAGACAGATGCAATCTTCTGATCTGAATATTCATTATTATAGACTATAACGTGATGACTCTTTATTTTAAAGCTGTAGTCGGCACGGTCCTATCTTACGTATATGTTATAGGGATCAGTGGCGGCAGCGACTTCGGCACACGTACAAGTCGCATGCAGTTGTGACGTCACTGCGCCAATTACCCAAAGGCACCTAAAAAATATGAGACTATTTTTTTTATTTGATCTGGATTTGTTCAGATTCTGCCTTGACGATTCAACAATATAGTTACAAATATCGGCAAACAGTGGGAAATATCGGCATTAGTAAATCGACAAGTTTAAATCGAAATCGTAGGTCTGGGGCAAAGAGAGTGACTGGGCTCCTATTTTAGTTAGCTAGATGGTTCAAGATGTTCTCACTTCTTCCTCTTTTTTTTTCTTGCCAGGTCGTTTATCAGGGTATCGAGTTTTTATCTGAGGTTTTTTTTTGATACTTTTGTAGTCAAGGGGTTTGAATGACAGCTGACTGGGTCATCGACTCCCTTGCATGGTAGTAGATCTCCACTTACGTTTCCATGCAAAACGTCCTCAAAGGCAGATCGTCTGAGAGGCCGCATTCTTACATGAGCTCACCCCTGGAAAGCGGTATTCAGGGGCTAACCAGAGGGTTAGGGAATCGTCGCTGGTCACTCTCGTGTGACAATCAGACAACTTTCCCGACAATCGCACCCCAAAGACCGACCCCGTGTTCTCATTGCTTTTAAGTGGCTTTAAATTTTTTGGGGAATGCTGAATCTGAATCCGGAATATATAAAAAGTAGTTACGTCAGCCTTATTTACCTTATTTAAGGAATATTTTGTTTGAATATAAAATCATATTTTGGTCGGAACATATTGACTTCATGATTTTGAGGTTGTTGAATCCCAATCCGACTCGAGGTATTTGAGAGTTCATCTCAAAACGTTGACGTGCTTGAGTTTTATAGATCTGGAATTGCACATTCAGCAAACCACAAATCATACCAAAAGACATGTTAAAAATATTAATTCCGAAAAAAATTTTAGAGAAAAATTTTGTTTTTAAGACTATCTCAGAAGCTTGATGTGTTGGGGTTTTTCGTAGCTCGGATTCGAGCCCAGTAACTCAAATCTACAAGGGGTAGACTGCGAAGAAAGATTTTTTTTAAGATTATCTCAGAAGCCTGATGGGTTGAGGATTTTCGTAACTTGGGCTCGAACCAAGCAACTTAAATCTATAAGGCTAGACTGCGGAAAAAGATTTGATTTTCAGATTATCTCAGAAGCCTGATGTCTGGGGTTATTCAAACCCAGCAACTCAAATCTAAAAGGAACTGCGGAGAATTATTTTTTTTTAAGATTATCTCACAAGCTTGATGTGTTGTGGTTGTTCGTATGTCTAATTCGAACCCAGCAACCAAATTGGGAGTTTTAATTTCGGAAAAATTATGATTGCGATAAACATTTTGAAATGCGCCAAAATCTACTAAAAACTGGAACTAGAGTAAAGTTTGTAGTCGAGAGTACAGGGTATATATTATAAAAGTAGTCGGAGTAGGAGTTTTAGCATCGAAAGACTTAGTAAAGTGCAGAAAAACGTTTAAAATATCAACTAATTTAAAAATTTTTATATTGTGAAAATCTTTTGTTTTTCCAAAATAAATCTATATGCATGTTCTTGTTAAGATAATCCAACTTGCTACAAATTTTTCGATTCGAATCGAAAAAAAATTGAAAAAAAATCAAAAGAAAATGCTTTACAAAGCAGTCTATATAAAGTAATTTATGTGAAAATAGTATATGGAAATTGTATGCCAACATCTAAGAAAAACAAAAGCAAAAGTAAATCCTAAAATAAAAACAAAAGAAGAAACAAAAACCAAAACCAAAAGCAGGCAACAAAGAAGAGACTTTAAACAAGAAACCCTATAAATAATGCTAAGCCTATAAATAATACCAGTTTACATTCAATAACTATGCGTAATCTACAAATTTACACGAAAAAAACTTACTACAGACAGACGATACTAACTAAATGCAACGGCTACAACTAAATATGATATAATAAATAAAAAATCAAATCAAATTAAAAAAAATACATAAAAAATGAAAGGTAAACACAAAAAAAAAAAGATTTTTTGCAGGTTTATATAAGAAGTAACATACATACCTACACTTACATACATAGTGAACAATGTTGCCATTTGATAAGATTTTTTTCCCAGCAAGACATTTGATACTAAACATATACCTATATATATATATATATATATACATATACATATATACTTATATGGTATATACTTTATATTCCGATTTAAAGGAATTTTTGTAATTTTGATAAAAAAAAAATGATGAAATACAAAAAACTGGAACTGTGCGAATTAAATGGTAAAACAAAATGTTACAAAACAAAAAAAAACTATAAGAAAATAAATGCGAAACATGCCTAAAATAAAAACACTATTAAATAAAAATAAAAAAAGCGTTTTAGTAAATAAAAAAAATATCTATTTTTTATTAAATAGGGGGATTTGTTGGCATGAACATTTTTACTGGCGAATACATTTTCTGTATACGTCTGTTCTCCAGGAGGAGCGGTTGATTTCATAAAAGAAGGACAACTTTTAAGCCCTTCAGAGGGTAACGGGAACCCACTGAATGTATTATTCCCAAGAAAGTTATGCAAGAAAGTCCATATAATATACGGCCCTCAGTCTCCGGCAATACGAGGGTGCTAAAAATCCCCTACTAAAAATAGGTCCATGGAACGTTCGCAGTCTCTATGATGCTGGGAAACTAGCAAATACCATCCAAGAAATGAAGCGACTCAACATCGACATTCTAGGCATATCTGAAACATGGTGGCCTAATTCTGGTGATTTTAAATCTAACAACACATATGTATATTTCTCTGGAAACCAAAATCCAAACCATAGAAATGGTGTCGGTATAATTGTAGATGAAGCCATAGCCAAATGTGTCATTAATTTCATTCCGAAATCCGATAGAGCACTTTTGTTGAAAATAAATGCCAAACCTCTAAACATGAACATCATACAAGTGTATGCGCCCATCGCTGACAAACATGTTGAGGAAATAGAGCAATTTTATAACGAAATAGAGGACCTTTTAAAATATACGAAGCCCCACGAGATAAATATTATACAAGGAGACTTTAATGCTAAAGTTGGACTTGGCAAAGTGAGTGGCGTAATTGGCAACTTTGGCTTGGGCGAAAGAAACGAAAGAGGAAATAGACTCATAGAATTCTGTCAAGAATATACTATGATTTTTACAAATACTTGTTTCTGTTTGCCTCCAAAAAGACTTTATACTTGGAAATCACCAGCAGATAACAGACAAAATGTTCTGCGCAATCAAATAGACTATGTCTCAATAAACAAACGTTTTGCAACTTCAATAAGAAAAATTTCTACTTATCCTGGAGCTGACGTCCCTTCCGATCACAACCTGCTGCTGGTTCAAATGAATATAAATCTCGCCGCAGTACCAAAAAAGAAAAATATAAAGCCAAAAATTGATCTGGAAAAATTGAAGAATCATGACATAAAATCTGACTTGGAATCACAAATAAATGAAAAACTACGACATATTGGCTTGACAACGGCAACAAACATCTGGGATACTTTCAAATCTACGCTCATCTCTTTGACGAAAAGCTCGTTAGGTACGCGCAAGAAACAAGCGATAAATGATTGGATGACAGATGAAATCCTACAGCTCGTCGTAAGTGGAAGAATCGGAGCAGTGAAGTTTACAATAGTCTGCAAAATGATATACGTAGTAAAATTCACTCAGCAAAAAACGATTGGTTAAACAACCAATGCCGTGAAATTGAAAGGCTACAAGACCTGCACGATGACTTCAATCTTCACAAAAAATTGAAAGAAACTGTGGGAATCCGTAAAAATGCAGTTCGATCCGCTCTTGTAAGCTCAAACAACGAAATCGTTTTAAAAACTGAAGAAAAAAAGACTATCTGGGAAGATTATTATATGATACAGGCCAGTATCCCTTCCAAAAAAGTCAAACGCTAAGCATTGCAATGAATATAGACTGATAAGTCTGATGAGTCACGCCCTAAAAATATTTCTTAAAGTTATACACAACAGAATTTACAACAAATGCGAAGAAGCAATGGGACAAACACAATTTGGTTTCCGTGGTAGAATGGGTACCAGAGAAGCTTTATTTTGTGTTCAAGTGCTTTTTGAAAATTGTAGAGACGCACAGAAAGATGTATTTATATGTTTCATAGATTATGAAAAAACTTTTGACACAGTGCAACATGACAAATTGTTCAGAATTGCGCTTCATAAAATATTATGTATGGTCAGTTCTTCTATATGGCATGGAAATTTGGACCATAAAAATATTAGACATGAACAGACTGGAAGCATTTGAAATGTGGCTTTTTCGGAGATTGCTCAGAATACCTTGGACCCATCACGTTTCTAATGAAGAAGTCCTGCGAAGAGTTCACACGTTGATAGACAACTGCTCAAAGCCATCAAACGAAGAAAAACTTCATATCTGGGTCATATTCTGCGAAATCCCAAATATGAGCTGTTACAACTCATTCTGCAAGGCAAGATTGAAGGAAGAAGAGGTATCGGTCTTAAGCAGTTCTCTTGGTTGAGAAACATAAGGCAATGGACCGGTATGCAACATGTGGGTCAACTCTTGGAAGCAGCTAGAGACCACGAATTATTTTCAAATATTGTTAAAAATTTGTCCTGAATATACTTAATATTATTTATATTTTTATGTTTATACTACAAATAAAGAAGAAGAAGATTGCTTCTTAAAACTCGGTCTCTAGTAAGAACGAAGCTGCCAACGGAACTTCCCGGTTTCTCAACGAAAATAAGAATTGAGCTTGACGATGGAACGATGAAATCAATAGATTTAAATATGTCAAGGTATTCATTACACAAATTTCGCGAAATTTTTCGTTTTTTTTTGGATTTCCAAGTTAGCTTGATGCAATTTAAGCTGTCTTAAATCGGGCAGCCCCAATCAAATAACCAATAGCCTAGAGGAGAACACGCAGCAGGTTCGTGTCCATGTTGCCCAACCCAACTAATTCGCAAATTCTATTACTGCAACAAATGATGATGATGACCACAAAGCGTCAGCTGGCAACACCTTCAATACTTGGACAGAGAGGGGCGGCGCAGTACAACCCTTACGATTTCACGCATTCAAATGGAGCCTGCGGCTAACTCTAATATTTATTTGCCTATGTATGCGTGTTGTGTGGCAACATATGCAACCAAATGTGGCAATAAGCATCCCATATGCAGCGCACGAAATATGCCTAAGACGCGCAGTGGCAACCCCTTCGCACCGCAGAGATCTTCTCACGATTTCATTTCTCACTGTCTGGTGGCACGCGCAAGATAGCTTCCGTAAGTCCAATGGCCCATAAACAACCCCAAACCCACAGCTATAGCTACTGCTGCAAATTTATGAGCTGACCAGAGCCGCAAGCAACAATGGCCGGGCGGGCACTGGTGACGTAGATAGTTTTAGAAATTTGTTTAATTGTAAATATTCCATTATTGGAAACTGTCCGTTTGTATTACATATTCATAATTCTGGTAAAAGAGAGTATGCACTTTAATAAGGGGGCTCCACGCCCTGCGTGCCTTGCACTCCATCACAGTTTAGAGCTTTTCTTTGAGGCCCTTTGCACCAACTTCAGTTTTTTCTCATAAAACAGGATTCTTGGCACAAACTTTAGTAATTAATTTTTGAATCATTCAAAATCTCTAACTCTTGAGCAATCGGACAAATGTTTGTGCGCCGGTCAAAGTTTGGCATCAATGCCTGAAACTGAGCAGGTCCCTCTCCTCTCCTCCCAGCCCCTCCCGGAACAGCGTATGTGACTCGAACACTCTTGAGCAACCAATCATACCGTCATTCCCTATCTGCAACTCAAAGCAGGTGTTTTGTCTGTTTTGGCCCGCGAGTGGTATTTTATTTCCGACTTACCCTGCATATTGCCGAGCATTCTTCGATCCGCCGCCTCGGTTGGGTCCGATGACAATTTCTATTCTAAGTAAGATAAGTAGAACTAAACTCCAATCGGGAAGCTTCCTTTCCACCCTCCCTAGCGACAGTACAGAATACTATCATCCCAGAGATTGTGGGTTCGAATCCCATGTTAAGCATGGTCCTACGCTTTCCGCTTTTCCTATTTTCTCTCATTTTTTTTGTCTATTCTATATCCTTACCACTTACTTCCATTATCGGCATCACAAGGGGCCTGTTCTTGTCCTACGTGAGTTGGGACGTTGGTTCCAGCTACCGTTTAACCTACCTATCTACCCTGCATAGTGCCAAGCATTCTCCGATCTGACACCTCCTTCGCGTCCGATGGGAGACAGACAACTCCACAAGGAAACCTAGGCATAAATAATGCTAACATCAGGCGAAGTATAATGCGTTCCCACCGTTTTGATTTCAAAACGGACTTTCTTTTTCTATCCATGGTATGGAGGTCAAGAAAGATAACACACTTACGGTCAGGGAGTCGGTGACCCGGTACCGACGACTGAGAAGCTGCATGCTCTCAATCACAACTTTTGCCGAAGCTGCTGAGACAAGGAGGAGACAGAAAGCATCGAACACTTGATATGTCACTGCCCAGCGCTTCTAAGAAGACGAAATCTGTTTCTGGGTACAATATTCTTTGAGGATCTTGGTTAGTCTGGCTTTTGTGCCCATAGCGAATCTGGCTGCGTTCATCGAATTCTCAAAATAGTTTTGCAATAAGAAAGACTTAGGTGACTAGGATTGCCCTACAGTTTTGATCCTCATCCAACTCACCCCATCTCTCCTCCTTCTTGCACAATTAGGCAACACAATGGAACTCAATGACTCTATTTTAACCAAGACATATAAAAGTATTGGTCTTTTCGTCTATATGAACGCCAAGATCCTGGATAGTATCTCTTTCTTTTTCTTCAATCCCCATTTGATGTTAGGCGTCGGGGTAGCCTCGGGGTATCCATCTTCTCCAAAAAGGTTGGTCCCGGCTCTCTTTTCTCATCTCTGCCAGGGTTCTGCCCTTCATCCTACCACATACTGGATGCGATTTTCCCAAGTTTTTCGGGGTCTTTCTCTCGGTGCATTGCCTTTCGTTCTCATTTCCAGTACCTGTTTAGCGGATAAGCGGAACAAGTGTTCAAATGTTCTACATCCTGATCCATTCTTCTAGCGTCACACGGTAATGATTCCTTTATGATCTTCTTCAATCCCCATTTACTGTTAGGCATTGGGTAGCTTCGGGATATTCATCTTCTCCAATTAGGTCGTTCCCGGTACTCTCTTCTCATCTCTGCTGGGGTTCTGACCCTTATCCTTTCCACATCCTGGATGCGATTTTCCCAAGTTTTTCGGGGTCTTTCTCTCGGTGCATTGCCTTCCGTTCTCATTTCCAGTACCTGTTTGGCTTTTCTTGACTCGTTCATCCGATGTAGATGTCCGAACCATTTTAGATGTCTCTCCTCGACTTCTTCTGCCCTACTTCTGAACGTATTAGATAGTATAAGAGCTATTATAACCAGACTTGAACCATGGGATTTTTTCTTATTAGCAGGCAGAACAAACCTCCAAACTTGACTATCTTAGTTAAGATTCACAGTCCGAAGTTTTTGTACTTGTTTTTTGACTGACGCTTCAACTATTCTTATTATTTCCAGCGATATACTAGACCAAGAAATTGGATAGGGAATAAGGAAATACCAAATCTAGGAAACTGCTTGGACATTTAAATATCGGTTCCAAAATGCTAAACTTTCTTGCTAGCTTTCTTTATTTCTTGTTTTTTTTTGTTGCTCTTTGTTGTGCCTTTTAAATTGGCAAAGCGCCAGCGGGCAGCCACCAAGCAACCACCACCCCGCCACCCAAAACAGTCAACCACCCAAACCTAGCATACAGAGCGTGCCCGCCCAACCCCGTTGCCTCATCAACGCTTGGACCTTAACCTTAACCCGTTCGTGCGTCGCCGGCGCTGCTTCGTGCGTGCGTTGTCCAGTCCTGAGTCCGGACTGCTGATGCTGCGGCTGGCAGCGCTGCAACAGAGGCGCAGCAGAAACGCAGCCTGGGCTTAATTTGAGCGGGTTTTATTTTTTCACAATTTTTTGTACGATTTTTACATGGTTTTGCTTCTCTTTTTTTGTATTTTTTTTATTTTTGCACAAGGGGGTGGCTTTATTTTTTATTTTGGTTCGTTGGTGGACAGCAGCACACACACACACACACACACAGAGAAACATATAAACACACACACACGCACACACGTTTGCATTCAAAGTGCGTACGCGTGTGTGTGTGAATCTCGTTATGTTGTCTTTTGTTTGAAATATGCGAAGCTGGCAACGACAGCGCTGACGTTGACGTTAACGCTGACGTCAGCAGTGACGCTGCTGCGCTGTCTGTAACTCTTTCCTTTTTGTTGTTTTTGATCCACCACCTTAATTTTTTTTTTTGTGTTTTAATACAATTTTTTTATGTGTATATGTGTTTGTAATGTATTTTGGACATTTTTTTTTATTTTGTTGTTTTTACGCAATTCTTACTTCTATATACAATTTTTTTTTATTCTGTAACTTTGGGCAAGTTAAACAATTTTAATTGAATTTTTAACAAAACAAAAATTCATTTATTTTTTTTTTATACTATTTACTTTGCCAGTGTTGGGTTGATTTTTGATTGCATGGCAAACTAAAAAGCAAGTCCTTAAGCGTTAAATCAATATGCAACAAAAATGTAATGCGGAAAAAAAATATTGCATACTTTACAGAGAAAAATTTAAGGAGTATTGATTGTAGTACGGGAGAAATCAGAAATCGTCTAAAGTTTTGGTTAGTTTTTTATAGAAGTAAACAAAAATCTAGGTTACTTAAATTTTTAAGGCAGACTTAGAAGTTTCTAAAAGATTTACAAGAAATCCGTTAAGTACTAGCGTGTATGGCATTGCCCGCAGTCGGTTAGACAGAGTAGATGTCTAACATTTCGTACACGAGTAACCTTTGTCCTAACCTTCGTCTATTGAGTGACATCGTTCGATTGGAACTCAAAACATTGTCAAAAAAGTACGCTAAGCAGAATGAGGCACTGCATACTGCAGAACGCTTCGAGGCATTTTTCGCTATACCCATCCAGGAGGACCTAAAATGTCATATGCAGCGGCGGCAAAATATTTGAAAAGTCGAAGATTTTTGTTCAGTAAAGTGGGTGCAACGCTATAAGGAGTTGAAAAACTTCGATGACCTGTCCCGATCGTAGCTCAACAGGAAAGCGTGACCTAAGAAGGATGAAAACATCGATCGTGAGTTTTTTTCGCGGAGATCCTGAGCTTAAGTTTGCGTATAGGGCAAGCACAAACTTGAAAACAAGGTTATAGATATACCGCATGAGAACGAGTCGAAACTATTTGCAAGCAAATAGTTTGAAATGGCCAGAATGCACTTGGAGGAACCACTGTATGTCCGAAAAACACGTTGCAAAACGACTGGACTTGGGCATCAGAATAACATTGATCGCAGATTGGAGTAACGTTACTTTTCTTCGAACGACATCTTCTGTTTGGGGCTATTCTATCATATCACGAGGCCTGGTCTTTGTCTTCAAGTAATTTTGTCCAGCGCACCGTTAAACACCCTATAAAAATTCATCTTTGGGGATGCTTCTCAATAGAGTTTCTGCAGGCTGCATCTCTTCACAGAGAGCCTGAATGCTCCCAGGATGGTCGAAATTTATCGAAAAGCTTTATTACCGACTGCCGAAAATTCAAGTATATCAACAAAAAAGAAGATTGGATTCTGCAGAAAGATAATGACCCCAAACACCGCAGTCGTCTCTATGAAAACACGGACTGGAAGCCGCGACAAAAGGTATCGTCGACCTTGGATTGGCCTGCACAGTCCCCTGATGCACATCCCATCGAAAACTTGCTGGGCCGTCATCAAGCAAAAGCTTCAGATGGAAGACCCACATTTACTTTAAAACAGCTTTCCCGAGCAAATTCGGATGCATTTGGAGAGCGACTTCCCGTTAACAGACTGTACTGACTTTCTTGCCGTTATTCTAAGCCGATTATGAATTTTTTTATAATAACATACATAATTTCAATTCTTTGAAATATCTTGGCTCGGTAAAAAGTTTAATAATATATAGGAAAAATTAAAAAATATATGTCTTATGCTTGGAAGTTTAAAATGACAGATAAATGGTCGAAATCGCAATGAAAATTAGAAAAATATGCGTATTTAGAAAAAAAAAGTAAAGTTCTACATTTTTGTTTTCCCATTCTGCATAGAATTGCATCATTACTTTTCAAAAATCGCTGGGGGCAGTTTCCAGTACCTTATCCAGAGATCAAAGGGTCTGATCTTTGAACTGATCAATTTTCATTTATTCTTAATCATGTTCAATAGTCAGTCATGCAGAGTCTACTACGCATCCAGATCACATCTGGACTCTTAGCAAGTGACACTGGTCATGTCGCGCTTATATATTCCCTGCCTGACGTATCGATCTGCTTTAGATCAGATCTTACGATCACGGAATTACTTCATAACAAGAAATTTAGATCTCTTCTCCCAAGTCGGAAGACTTGAGCTGATGGCAACCCTTGTGAAAACCTTCGATGGCAACAATTGTTCACGGATGGGTCCAAAACTAAGCAGGGTGTAGGTGTTGGAGTCGTTGGACCCAACACCAGAATCTCTACTGCAATGGGCATCTGGCCCAGCGTGTTTCAAGCGGAGATTTATGCCAGAGAGATCTGCGTTCTTAGTATCCTTCTTAAGGGAACTGGGGGAGCAAGTATATGCATTTACTCAGAAGCCTAGCCGCAATTAGGGCATTATCATCTTGGTGCATCTTCTCCAGTATGGTTAAAGAATGTCATAATTACTTCCAAATCTTGTCCTCTCGGAAAAAAGTCGTGCTATGTTGGGTGCCTGGACACTTGGGAGTGGATGGTAGCACGATCGCTGACGATCTAGCATGACAGGGTGCCTCCAACCTGACTACATATCCTGCGTCTTTCTGTGGTATTGGTTGGTCCACAATCAAGACCTTGATGAACGAATGCTGAATCTCCATACCGGGGCTGCGTCAAGCAAGACCGCTTGCCAAACCTCTGGATATGATCAAGATAAAAGGTCTTGGCAGAGCGGGCTTAAGACTTCTGGTAGCATACCTATCTGGGCACCACACTGTTAGATACCATCTACAGAAAATCGGCCTATCGGTCTCTTCAGAGTGCAGACTCTTGTCTCGAGGACGATGAATCAGACGATCAGACATATTGTCTGTGACTGTCCAGCGCTGGTATGGGCATAGCCTGTCACATGGGAATGGAACGGATTAGTCCCTTCCATCTTAGGTCATGCGGAAAGCGGAAAGTCTTTTGCCGTAATTTATTGGTATGGTATAAAAGATCTTATGGTCGCAGTGCCCCACTTTGTTGTGAGAAATCCTTACGGGGAAAAAAAGAATTCATGTACAAGAAATTTGGGAAGTAACCATTTTTTTAAAACTATTCACTAAAATATTTTAAAATGCTAGACACAATACTGTAATAAAAAAATTGTTTGGTGCTTTATTCTTTAGAAGAAAGGGGCTTCGACCACCCTGGTAGACGCATATATTTCGGAATTTCTCGACCCAATTTCCAAAGCCTTCATCGGATTGGCACAATTGTGCCTACCCGACTCTTAAATACTCTATATCAACGACGCTCGAATTTGTTACTAATGCTAAGTCTAGCCGCTATCTTTGGAACACCAAAAAGTCGGAAAATATTTTAAGACATTACTGTAGGAAATATAAACAGTAAAACAATTTTAATTATTTGTCTACAATATATAAAATTATAACTGTAATTATGTATTAAATAAAATTTTGCTATTGTATAAACTAATATATTTTGTAGGAACTCTATACGTTCGCGACCTTGAAGTTTTTGCACAAAGCCTAAATTTATTTTATTGTATATAGAGTAGGAAACAGATCAATGAGTTCAACCACTAGTGTTCATATGAGGTTAAGGTCTAAGGCTATTTTTGGGGCCCACTTAATGGAATTGGTAAAATTAAATATTATCTGGAAAAAAATTATTACTAAATATGAAATCCTTGCTGAGCAGATCTATTATTATGCGTCTAAGACGTTTTGGACTCGCAAATAAAGCCAACATGTAAGTATTTTTCGTTTAAAACCAAATATATTATTTAGCAAGTTTTAATTTTTTAATCTATTATTGGTTTTTTTTCCGAGAATTACGGTTTGGTTCAAATATTCAAACGGCTTTGTATAGTGAGTTCCTAAGATACAAATATACAAAGTTACTAAGATACTAAGATACTAAGATACTAAGATACTAAGATACTAAGATACTAAGATACTAAGATACTAAGATACTAAGATACTAAGATACTAAGATACTAAGATACTAAGATACTAAGATACTAAGATACTAAGATACTAAGATACTAAGATACTAAGATACTAAGATACTAAGATACTAAGATACTAAGATACTAAGATACTAAGATACTAAGATACTAAGATACTAAGATACTAAGATACTAAGATACTAAGATACTAAGATACTAAGATACTAAGATACTAAGATACTAAGATACTAAGATACTAAGATACTAAGATACTAAGATACTAAGATACTAAGATACTAAGATACTAAGATACTAAGATACTAAGATACTAAGATACTAAGATACTAAGATACTAAGATACTAAGATACTAAGATACTAAGATACTAAGATACTAAGATACTAAGATACTAAGATACTAAGATACTAAGATACTAAGATACTAAGATACTAAGATACTAAGATACTAAGATACTAAGATACTAAGATACTAAGATACTAAGATACTAAGATACTAAGATACTAAGATACTAAGATACTAAGATACTAAGATACTAAGATACTAAGATACTAAGATACTAAGATACTAAGATACTAAGATACTAAGATACTAAGATACTAAGATACTAAGATACTAAGATACTAAGATACTAAGATACTAAGATACTAAGATACTAAGATACTAAGATACTAAGATACTAAGATACTAAGATACTAAGATACTAAGATACTAAGATACTAAGATACTAAGATACTAAGATACTAAGATACTAAGATACTAAGATACTAAGATACTAAGATACTAAGATACTAAGATACTAAGATACTAAGATACTAAGATACTAAGATACTAAGATACTAAGATACTAAGATACTAAGATACTAAGATACTAAGATACTAAGATACTAAGATACTAAGATACTAAGATACTAAGATACTAAGATACTAAGATACTAAGATACTAAGATACTAAGATACTAAGATACTAAGATACTAAGATACTAAGATACTAAGATACTAAGATACTAAGATACTAAGATACTAAGATACTAAGATACTAAGATACTAAGATACTAAGATACTAAGATACTAAGATACTAAGATACTAAGATACTAAGATACTAAGATACTAAGATACTAAGATACTAAGATACTAAGATACTAAGATACTAAGATACTAAGATACTAAGATACTAAGATACTAAGATACTAAGATACTAAGATACTAAGATACTAAGATACTAAGATACTAAGATACTAAGATACTAAGATACTAAGATACTAAGATACTAAGATACTAAGATACTAAGATACTAAGATACTAAGATTAAATTTTGGCAAAATTTTTAAAACAACAAATATTTTTTATGATTTGCAGGATTCTTAGTAGAGATGAAACGGATAACAGTTTGGCCGGATACCGGATACGGGATACCGGATATTCGGCCGCCGGATATCTTAGAATTAGCAGAAGTAGCAGTTCATCAGTCAGCTATATCTCGCAAAGCTCATGACACGTTTTGGGATTGCTTGAATAAGGTAGCAAATGAAAACAATATTGGTCTGGTTCAACATGAAGAAAGAAACGCGATAATCTGTGAGCTGAATTTTTTTCTCAATCGCAATCGTGACACTAATCCTTGGTGGGCAGCTAATGCCAAACAATACCCAAATTTAACAAAGTATGCCAAAATCTATCTTTCAGCACCCTGCAGCAGTGTACAGTGAAAGACTTTTTTATGAAGCTGGCCTTATTTATGAAGAGAATCGAAACCGGTTCCAAGTCACCAAAAATGTCTTATAAGAATGAGCATCGAAATATTAGATACTTTGAACTCCGAATCGGGCCAGATGTGCACATATAGTACTTACCTTTTGTATCTTCTGGTTTATCAATATTTTATTCTAGTTTTATATAATTATTATTTTTTAAATAAAAATAAACTGAAATAACTTAAAAAAACTATGTTTTTTATTTTTAAAAAAGAATATTTTCTTTAGTTGTTGCGCTCAAAAAATATTTCAAATATTCTGAATGGAGGAATCTATAGAAAGAACGATTTTCGTGTTGCAAACCTATTGAACAGCCCAAAACCCTAACTAATCTTTAAATATTTAAATTTACTGACCATTTGACAAAAAAAAAAAAATACTTCAATCGAATTCCCCTACATTTTGACACTGAACAGATTTCATATACCAGGCGAACAGAAATGATAAGCAAGCGGCTGCTGATAAAAATGTCAAAATTATGTAGCATACTTTTAGTCGAAAATTCTGTAGCATACTTTTAGTTGCTTATTTAAAGTTGCCTTCTGAATTTTTTGCATTTCTGTTCGCCTGGTAGTTCAGCTGCTTGCAAGACCATTTTTAACCCCCGACGCAAAAAGAGGGGTGTTATAAGTTTGACGTGTCTGTCTGTTTGTCTGTCTGTCTATGGCATCGTAGCTCCCGAACGCATGCAGTGATTTCAATTTAGTTTTTTTCGTATTAAAGGTGACTTATGTGCGAGTGTTGTTAGATATGTTTGATGAAAATCGGTTGAGCCGTTTAAAAGTTGTGGGGAGTGAAAGTGGGAGAAAAACATCAACTTTGTCCGATTGGCTTAAAATTTGGTCCTATTGTAGCTGACGACGTCACTGATTCGAATCTGAGGTTATTTTTGCTCTATCTCTTCTCGTTTAGAAGTTATGGCCATTTGAAGCTAAAAATACAGCAAATCTATTAAATACGATAATGATGCTTGTCAACAAATTATGCAATTAGATGTACGTATAGCCATATGAAATGCCAATGGGCTTGCCAATCATTTAATGTCTGTCTGTCTGTCTATGGCATCATAACTCCCGAACGCATGCAGTGATTTCATTTTAGTTTTTTTTTTGTATTAAAGGTGACTTATGTGCAAGTGTTCCTAGTCATGTTTGATGAAAAATCGGTTGAGCCGTTTAAAAGTTATGGGGAGTGAAAGTGGGGAGAATACGTAAAAAAAAGCAAACGAGCTTGTCCTTAAATGTAATTTATACCTTAACAAAAATCTAAATTATAGTAAGTATATTATAATATACTAAAGTCTAACTTAACCTAACCTACCTATAAAAAGTATGAAATAAAAATTAAATTAAAAATTTAAAAAACCCCCGAACTTAAGTAATTTTCATTTAAAAAGTAAAAAATAATGAAAGAAACTTAATGTTAAAGTACCTAAGAATCTATTAATAATTCAAAAAAAAATTACGTCGCGTTGGGGGACCGCTCCTAAACTAACAATTTAAATACAAATAGTCTAATTAAGCAACAAAGATGAACTTAAAAACAAAATTAAGAAAATACTTCAAAAACTTTCATAGAATTACTTAAAAAATCTGCATGTTAGATACGACCGTCAACGACGTCTGCCCTCGCGTGTCCCCCAACGCGACGTAATTTTTTTTTGAATTATTAATAGATTCTTAGGTACTTTAACATTAAGTTTCTTTCATTATTTTTTACTTTTTAAATGAAAATTACTTAAGTTCGGGGGTTTTTTAAATTTTTAATTTAATTTTTTTATATATTTGAGAGAGCTAATAGCCAATAGTAACCACGTCAAATTTAATTTTAGTGATTTTTACATATTTAAGAGACTAGCCAATAGTAACCACCTCAAATTTTTATTGCAAAATGCCGATTATTTATTGAGTTATCGATAACTGAATATGGGGTTTTTCATTTATAGACTATTCTGATAAGCCATGTCTTTGAAACGAATAATGATATTGACGCGATTTTTTTTTACCATTACAGGTAATATATTAAAAAAAAAGTTGATTTTTTTTCATTTTTACGATTTTTTTTTAATTTTTTATCATTTTTAAATTTTAATTTTAAAATTCAAAAGTGATCTCCCTCTTTTGAAAGAAAAAAATTGCTAAATTCATTTTATGCTTGGAAAGTCACTTAAAAAGACGAATAAAAGAAAAGTACGTAACTCTTAGAATTATAGAAGAAGATGACATCGAAAAATGACACAAAAGCATAACTCTTTGGAATTGAAAGATAATAAGTTCAAACTTGACATGAGCAATGGTTTTGACATTTTAAGATTAACTTAAACTGTAACAATGAGTATCACGACCCTGTCTTTAGATATTTAAGGTCAAAGGTCACAAAAATCGGTTTTTTGCAAATAGCAAAAAAATTGTATAGCATCAAATTCTCTACAAAATTGCTATGGATCATTGTTTCGTACAACAGACCCATCACGAGATAAGGTGTTCAGAAGGTGTTCAAAGTACTCCCCGCGTTTCAAGCTATATTTCAGAAACGATTAACTGTAGAAGATTATCGGATATTTCTTTATCATATTTAAAAAATTTAGGATTTTTGATAAACGTGTTCAAGAATTGTTTACTAAAAAAAATTACAAGTTCAAGTAAGTTTGTGCAAGCCGAAAATGTATGTAACATATAGAAGAAGTCGTCGGAGACACTCCAAAGTTCCCTAAAATATGATCATCGTACGGGAAGTGCCAAAATCGAACACTTGATATAAAAATATGAGCCAAAACAACAGGAAAAATATGTCTCCAGAAGGTCATCGATATTCGAGAAATCCTTCCGCTTCGGCGGTACCCACATCGGATCTGGAGGTGCGCCAACATCAGAGCACAATACCAAAAGATACGATAATTTTTCCTTCAAAAAACGCTAAGGCCCTATGCTCCACAATGAGATAAAGGACACAACAACAATAGTGATTTGAGAAACTTAATTTAGTTGATAATTTAAACTGAAGGTAAAATTTGGTTCCTTACATTTTTTATTACAAGTCAATCTTCTAAATAAATAATTGATAATTTATAGCTAATTTCGATTTCCAATTGCTATAAAACAAGGAAACTATTTCAAAAATTTCTACGAAAGATCGCTTCAGCAATGTCTTTTAAGTCTCGATAATATCAAAGCTTCTTGTTTATTAGAATTAAGAAAGAAATTAAAAGGCGCAAAAAAAAAGTAAATAGAATTTGTCCTTTTCGATTCCGAGGTCCAGAACCATAACCGAAAAAAAAACGTTATTTGGAGGCACCTCACATGCTGTAGGTTTTTTTTTCGAAATCGGATTCGGATTTAGCGACCGCCAACTGTCTCAAAAAAAAAGTGGTCACCTCGATTTTTATGACTGTTTAAGTTAATGTTTCGTGTTCGTTAGTTTCGAGTTCGAGGTTAAAAAGGAACCAATACGTCATTCATATATAACATCGAAAAAAATATATTTTGAAGGTTATCTCAGAACTATGAAGTGCAAGTGGCTTTTGGATTTCGGATTTGAACTCAAAGGTCTAAAAACTAAATAATAAGAATCAAAAAAATGTTGTAGAAATTATATTTTGATAACTTTTGACGAGGACTTTCTCGACTAGTTTGCAACGATTAGCTCTATTCAATTTTTGGTGATCAATCCTCACAACACTGGGCTGTAGAATTCCTTGGCTGGCAAATTATTACTCACGAAAAGAATTCGTGAAGCAGGTCTGGAGTCACGCTGTATACAAAATGATAAAGCAAGAATGGTATTATGAGTTTCAGGCATCCGTGGGAATCGACTTGCAACATCTCTAATGATGACTCCTTTCGTTTGGTGCAAAGTATGGTTAAAGAAAACTGGTGCTTAAAAACACATCTATAAGATCGTGATCGGAGACGAATCTTACCTTAAAGCCTATAACCCAGAAGCTAAACAATAACATAATCGATAGGGTTAGTCCAAATCCAACAAATGCATCGAACGTGGTCGCCATGTTTTTTTCGGAATAGTTCTCACACTTTTCTTCCAATAAAATGATCTACAAAATAGGGAGATTTTTGTTTGTTTGTGATTTCCAATATTTCGATATACTTAACCTCAAGAACCGCTGTTTCTGTCGAAGGGTAATTAAGAGGTATGTCAGAGTGACGAGGTACCCAACAGAGCAAAATCGAGTGATACTGCTACGAATAAGTCAGTTCCTCTCAGTTTATCAATATATGTATCTAATAAATCAGCTTTAACACTAAGTAAGCTGTTGTTCGAAGGCAAGTTTCGATTTAAATTGGATTCGAAAAGCAAGCAAGCAATACTTCTTAAATCAACAAATCAAAACTCAGTCTACATAGAAACTTATTACAAGCTTAACATTTTAATACGAAAATAAAATCTGCTTCATAAGCAGTTTCGTGCGGGTTTTGAAAAAACCAAAGGTGTACAAACAATTTTAAGCAATGGAGGCCGATAATGTTGGTGATCAACCGTTTGAAGAAGCTGAAACTGAGGCGGAGTACCTTGAATTATTCCAACAAATAGTGCTTATACTAAGTCAAAATGTATCCTGGCTTAAGGAGGTGGAGCATGCTAGTGGCTATATATTGCATGCTAGAAAAAATGTCAACAAAATACTAAATAAAAATGCCAAAACCGGTGTTATAAGCCAATATGTAAGTATTATTCAATTCTCAATAATTGGCAGAAAAGACTAAATTAAAGCAACTTTTAGAATCGTAAAATATTACGTGTGCCAGTACGTTATCGTAATCCGGAACAAAACAGGAACATATGCATGACTATACTGCATTTGGATTGCTTTCAAAGGTTTCCACCAGTAAGTGCCACTACAAAAAAATACCAAAATACTAAAACTAAAAATAACTTGAATATGTTTTATAGGTTATGCGCGCTGAACTAATACCACATTTACTTTTTCACGTAATTAATGCAGATCGTGTGATTATGACAAAAGGAGATCGTCCAATATTTTTATATTTTATTTTATCTGGAGAAGTTAGAATGCTGCTCAACGAGGATGAAAAGGTAAATTGTGAACGTTTTGTCAAATATTTTGATGCGTATTCGATTTGTTGCATATTTTCATCAAAAAGTCAGCCATGCAGATTCTACTACGTATCCAGATCATATCTGGACTCTTAGCAAGTGACACTGGTCTTGCTGCACTTATTTATTCCCTTCCTGTCGTATCGATCTGCTCTCGAACTTTATCATAACAAGAAATTTAGATCTCTTCTCCCAAGTCGAGAGACTTGGGCTGATGGCAGCTCCTGTGGCAACCTCCGGTGACAACAATGGTTCACGGATGAGTGAATAGGGCTTAGCTGTTGGAGTCGTTGGGCCCAACAACAGAATCTCTTCCGCAATGGGCATCTGGCCCAGCGTCTTTTAAGCGGAGATTCATGCAATAGAGATCTGCACCCTTAGTATTCTTCTCAAGGCGCAGGGGAGCAAACATATGCATTTTTTCAGATAGCCAAGCTGCTATGTGGGCATTGTCATCCTGGAGCATCTCCTCCAGGATGGTTAAAGAATGCCATAACAACCTCCAAACCCTTTCCACACCGAAAGAAAGTCGTGCTATGTTGGGTACCTAGACACTCGGAAGTGGATGATAATGGATCGCTAACGATCTAGCACGACAGGGTTGCCTCCACTCTGACTACATCTCCTGCACCGTTTTGTAGTCTTGGTTGTTACACAATCAAAACCATGATAAACAAATGGGCTGCAGGAGAACATAGGAGATACTGGTTCTCCCTTCCGGGGCTTCGTCAAGCAAAAGTGCTAGTCAAACCTCTGGATGCGATCAAGACAAAGGGTCTTGGCAGAGCGGACCTAAAGCTCCTGGTAGCTTACATATCTGGCCACCTTACGAAGGAAGGCTATGTCTCCAGATTGAGGGTCTGGAGGGTGGCTCCGATACTGGTGCCAGACGACTTCTGTGAGACTTAACTCACGTTGTTATCTCCGTCCGAGACCAGGAGTTCATCTTCAGAGCTGGAAGCCGATACCTCGAGCTGTCGATGAAGACGCGGTCCTTTCGGTTGAATGAGTACCGGTTGTACCTGAAGAGATTCAGGTGGTTGAACCCGAGTGCCTTCTGTATGCCTAACAGCACTACTAGTGGGGTCGCTGGTTTCGGCAAATCAGCCGTAGCGGTACAACTAGAGGTCGCCATGCAGACTTCCTCTTGTGGTGATGCTTTTAGAGTTTCATCAAACTCATCAGAATTATTTAAAGTATCCATAATTGTATTGAATACTCGGGGCGGGGATGTCGCCCACGGGATGCCGTGGGAAGTCAAGGATTAAAACTGGAGGTTGACAGGTATCCAGAGTCCGCATACTATGGACCGAGCTCCCCCTCGATCATGCATCTTTCGGCGTATGATGTTCCACCTTAGATTGGGGTAATTTTTGAAAGAGTGTTCTTCTCTTCGCCCGACTACAATTGGTCAGCATCCAAGGCAGAGACATGACCTTACCAAGGACCTGTTTCTAGCCGCCCTCACGGTGAGAGTATAGTCGCACTACCAGTAATCTATCACAATTACGGCGCGTACCACACAAAAAACGTGGTTACACGTTGATCCCCTTGCAATACCTATTGGCTGACGGCCAGGGTATGGTACAAAAGACCTTTTGATCGCAGTGCTCCACCTCTCTGTGGGGGGAACCCTTTTTCGGAAAACAAAAGATAGCGTTATTTTTTTTCTGAATCAATTCAAAAAATAGCTTACACAGCTCGAAAACTAGTTTTTAGCATGGCTCATGCCTGGCATAAAAAATTTCCCTTGTAATAGAAAAAGCATAGTCCTGTTTAATTTCCCTTAAAAGGTACAGGTGTTGTTAGGGAAATATTAGTAGGTGGAATTGGAAGCACTCGAAAACGAATACAAATAAAATTATTTGTTTTTTTACAGAATCCTACGTTTTCTGGCCTTGAGCAACCTCCTGCACTTTATGGAGCTGGTGAATGCATTGGTGCTGTTGACATATTTGAGAAAACCAACCGTACACACACCTATGAGGCAAATGGCAAGTTCTAGATAAACCCCAACTTTTTTTTACCAACTTATTATAATAGATAGCTTCTTCTTGTAGTACAAACCGAGCTCTTGGCTTGCCTTGTCAATAATGTTAATGACTTTTTGATGCCCTTAATGATAAAAGAATGGGAAGCGAAGAAGAAAGCGCTGCGTTGTTTGGGATATTTTGACTATTTAAGGAAAGACATGGCAAGTACTCGCAGCTGCTGTTTTAATAACGAGGCGCTTATAAATTTTATGTTTTTTTTAAACTTACAGTTTATAGATGCTTGTAAGGCGGTAATACTAAAACACTACGAACATATGGAAACCATCTTTATAGAAGATCTAGGTGCCTCCAGTTATGTGCATTTTGTGCTATCCGGAGAATGCATTATTTTGCAATGTTTACACATGCGGGTAAGGATGCCTAGATTTAATTGAAATTTTATAGAGCAACACATATTTTTTTTTAAGACATATTATAAGAATGATGTTAAAATATATGAGTTATTGGAAGTTAAGAAAAGACGACCAAAAAAGAAGGCCATTTCGGAAGAAACAAAAAAAAATATGCGCATTGGTGTGACAAAAGAAAATATTTATAATCAAAATTTGGATCCGGAAGAGGACAAAACAAAAGAGCAACAGAAGAAGGTAGGTTTCTAGTCAACTCGTTAAGAAATTATTATTATTTTTTTGTGTACTAGGAACGCCGTAGGAGATTGAAACTGCTGGAGCGTTATTGTGAAGTGGCTACGCAGAAAGGATGATAAACGCGAGTACAACTTGGATACAATAATAAGCAGTCACGCATCACTTGAGTCTGATAAAATCTTTAGACGTGATTCGGAATCCGACTCGAATCCTGCTTCGCCCTTGCCATCTCCACGTACAACTGTGGCTTCAACAAAGTCGATTCATTCGCATATAAAAAAAGTGCATGCGTCTATGTCGCTAGAATCAAGAATAGACTCCAGAAAATCATTTTTAATATCTGGAAGGTCATCAGGGTCATCAGCGCTTTTAAGGTCATCCGCCTTAGAAGATAGGTCATCAGCCTTAGAAGATAGGTCATCAGCCTTAGAAGATAGGCCATCATCATTCCATTCAGAGTCATTATATTCAAACTCATCATCTTCAGGTTCATCATCTTCATACTCATCATCTTCATCCACATCATCTTCAAGCTCACCACATTCACATTCTTTAACACCTAAAAGGTCATCAACTGGTTCAAAGGTAAGAAAAACTACACCAATATCTAACGCACAATACATTTTAAAAAATACCTTTTTGAAGTACGAATATGAAACTCACTTTATGGAAGTGGCCACTGTAAGTTTTGGTGGCATTTTTGGTCTGGGTGAGGATATGGACGATCGCGTAGTAGTTACCAAGACTGAAACGCATTGCGCACTTTTGCCACGTTATTGGCTATTTGAAGACCAACACAATCCACGCATGACTTGGCAAATCCGGCGACAAACCTTAGATAACCTAACACCTACACGACATCAGATGTTCGAACGATTTATACAATTGCAAAAATGGAAACATTACAAAGAAAAAATCGTTGAAGGTTACTTAGATCCTGACTCTCATACTAATGGAACCAAACCGGAAGATATACCAATTATAATGCGCATAGAGTAATAGTTTTAAAATATATACGCTGCTATATAAAATAGAAAATTTATATATTTTATACATATTGGTGGAAAATAGAGATTTACCAAATCAAATATGTTGTGTAATTT
>JBAMAX010001269.1:0-12229 GCA_037043745.1 Chymomyza amoena
TCCTTATATTTCCCGTTTTTTTTTAGATATTGATAAATCGGCGCTATTTTTTTTTCGTAATGGATTAAATTTTAGCCATAAATAAATTTTATGAAATTTTTTTTTTTTTGAAATTACCTTTAAAAATAGATTTGTTTGCAAAACGTTTCTAAAAATGTCGAAAAATTTCCAAAAATTTATTTACAGCTCGTAAAATTGAATCGATTACGAAAAAAAATTGCGCCTATTTATCAACATCTAAAAAAAAACGGGAAATATAAGGAATTTTTGTAGAAATTGGAATATATCAATTTTTTTCTAAAAACCAAAAGTTTTAGATGAATAATTTTCTTATAAAAATATCGTTACTAAAATTTTTAAAATAATAGGAATTTCATATGAATGCATAAATAGCGTTCAAGAAATATATTTCAAGTATAATCGATGTGTAATTCTATTATCTACTGTTTAGCAAAAAAAATTATCAAAATCAGTTAGACACAATTAGAGATATTTGCTTTTAAGTAGAGACACCTTTTATTTAGTTTTTAAAAATTTTTTTTTTTCGCAATATCTCGAAATCTGTGACACAAAAAAGTTTTTGCACTGCATTTTCGCTTTCAACACGAAATAACTAAAACTTGTTAAATTTAGCAAATTCTTTAAAAATTTTAAAAATGTTTCGAAAATTTCGTTTATTACACTTGAAGCGTTTAAAAAATCGGGATTTCTTTTTTTTTTGGAACTGAACTATGTAAGAGTTTTAAACTAAGTTATCAAAAAGTATCTTCAGCATACAATATATATATATTTTTTTATTTGGATAAATGTTTTTTTTTTCAAATATCTTGAAATCGGTATTCGGATTTTAATATGTAATTTTACTACGCAAATGGCTGAAACTTGTTTAGGATAGCACATTTTTTTAATATTTAGAATGTTTTGGAGTATTTCGTTTAATAGACTTGAAGCGTTTGAATATAAGGTGTTTCATTTTTTTTTTGGAACTGAACAATGTAAGAGTTTTAATCTAGGTATTCTTTAGAATACAATAATAAAAAAAATGTTTACATGTTTCGGAAAATTTCGTTTAATTAAACTTTTAGCCATTTTAAAAATCGTGACTTCACTTTTCTTGGAACTAAGCTAGTTTTAATCTAAATATCCTTTAGAATATAAATATATATTTTTTTCATTTATCATTTATATAAAAAAATGCAATTTTTATTTTTTTTTAAATATGAACTTCTTATTAAAAAAAAAAAGCTTACAATTCACAACTGGTTCACACAACAATTGCATAAATGGGCATCTTGTCTATCCACGTTTGTCGTATTTAATTTCTTGTTGAATGTTTTTGGTAGATGATTATTTGCTCTGTATTTTTTCGATGGTTCATTTTTCGAATTAATATTTTTTTTTTCTTAGCCAACATATTTTTTTTCAAGTATAATGGCGGACAAGGAAATCCGTACACTTAGTCTTAAATTTTTATTAAAAAATAAAACAAATTTTGTATTTTCCAAAAAACATGATTTTTTTTTTCTAAAAAGGAATTTAATTTTTTCGTTTTTTTAAATACAAATTTCATGTCTTTTTTAGAAAATTTATAGTTTTTAAGTATATAAAAAATTATTTTAAGAAAAAATTCATATTTAAAAAAAAATAGAAATTTATTTATTTTTAAACAAAGGATAATTGAAAAAAATATATATTTATATCCTAAAGGTTACTTGGCTTAAAATTATTCGATAGTTTAGTTCCAAGAAAATTGAAGTCACGATTTTT
The DNA here is from genome assembly GCA_037043745.1 of Chymomyza amoena. NCBI lineage: Eukaryota > Metazoa > Arthropoda > Insecta > Diptera > Drosophilidae > Chymomyza > Chymomyza amoena. Next base: position 1,768 of record JBAMAX010001269.1, read on the forward strand.
AAAAAGGCTAAAGTTTAATAAAACAAAATATTTAAAAACATTCTAAATATTAAAAAAACTGGTGCCTGTAAAGTCGGTTTTACGGGCGAAGATTTTACGTGACAACTCCTTTCTTAATTTCATGAAATATGCGTATAATCTTGATTACGTATCAAACGTTTCTAAGTCAACTACGTTAAAAGAAACAACCATCGACTTGACTTTCGCAAGACACATTACAGCAGAAACACTTTCTTCCATTTCCCATTCCTCCTATCATCATTAACTAATTCCTATTTGAGTTATTTTGTTGAGGATAGGACGATGATAGGAGAAATAGGAAATGAAAGGAAGTGTTTCTGCTGTAATGTGTCTTGCGAAAGTCAAGTCGATGGTTGTTTCTTTTAACGTTGTTGACTTAGAAACGTTTGATACGCAATCAAGATTAAACGTATATTTCATGAAATTAAGAAACGACTTGTCAGACTTTACGTTTTTGTTAAAATCACCACACAGAAGAATCGGTATGCCAGAATCATCTTGCACGAACGGTGGCACGTACTGGCTGTTGTGAACGTACGGACCGAGTCCTTGCCATAGTAACATTCCAATGTCCTGCATACTAGCTCCCGGATGAATATATACAGCACCGAGTATAAACTTGAAGCTAGTATTACCGGTGAAGCAAGTAACTTCAGTCATGCACATGTCACCCTTGGTTTTAATGACACGAGTTGCGTCTGTAATCGCAACTTGGACCACTTCCGCCGTAGATGTCGATGATAATTTACGATAGATCGCCGCTCCACCAGCCGCGTTGGTATTTGAGTTGCTTCGATTGTTTTCCCTGGATACGCACTCATAATCCTTGATTGGAATTGGTTCACAAGTGTCGCGCATCCACGTTTCAGTCAATACTAAATAGTCGGATCGTGGTATCACTGTATCTGTTTCAATGTCCGCAGCATGGGCACTTATACTTTGGCAGTTGATGTTCGTTATAATAAGTTGTCCAGCGTCGGTTGCGTCGTCACAGAATTTTACGGCTTGTTTGGTAGTTGTGTCTAGAGTGTGTCCACGAAGTCGCATGTATTCATTGCGAATATCTCGAGTAGTCTGTGAGTCGTTTCCATCTCGGCCATGTTTGAAAACCAATGGAGAGTCCTTTTCTGTTATGATGTACAATCCATCGATACTTGTGACGCGGCTCATGGCTACATATACCAATTGCTGTTTGACAGAAGAAAGGCCGAACTATGCTTGTTAGTAGAGATGCCAAAACTATCGATAGACTATCGATAGTATCGATAGTATGGGATAGTATAATCGTTACGATTATTTATCGTTAGATTTTTTCAATGGTGCCTCCCAAACAAACCTAATTTAAGACGTTGTCACGTCAAAATAATTTGGTATCCTTAACAAGTTTTAGTCATTTGCATAGTAAAATTACGTAAAAATATCCGAAAGTACAGACATTTTTTGTAGAACAGATTTCAAGATATTGCGAAAAAAAACATTTATCCGAATAATAAAAAAAAACGTAAAAAAAGATATAAGTATATATCTATTGTATTCTAAAGATACTTTTTGAAAACTTAGTTTAAAACTCTTCCATAGTTCAGTTCCAAAAAACTGAAATTACGATTTTTTAAACGCTTCAAGCTCAATAAACGAAATTTTCCAAAATATTTAAAAAATTTTTAAATAAATTGTTATCCTTAACAAGTTCTAGTCATTGTCGTAGAAATATCACGTGTTTAATCTTAAAATACAGTCCAAAAATTTGTTGATATTATTGATTAATAAATATATAATATTATTCATATTTTTTATGAAAATTTTATTTCTTGAAGAAAAGTGAGGATGGACAAAAGAAAATATAATTTTTTATGTTAAGCAGCCTTTTTAGAGTCCGGTGGAAAGTTTTTGTATAAGCCCTAAAGCTCCCTGGAGGAGGTTTAAAAAAGGGCAAAAAAATTAATGAACCACAGTAAGGCCTCCAAAATATATGATGGCTACTCCTTTTTTTTAACAAATTTAAGCATATATATGTAAGAGAATTGAGTTTCTTAATTTATGTCCTAGAAACATTTTTTTAAATAACTTATAATTAAGAAGTTCTAATTTTTTACTTGAGAAAATTTGGAAAATTTGTTTATATTAAAATTTTGTTTTCTTAATTTTGTAACTATTATCAAAGAATATAGAACTAAAACCATATAACTAGTTCTGTAGAACTATAACAATATAACTAGTTCTATAGAACTATCACTAGATAACTAGTTCTGTATTCTTTGGTATTATGCAGCCCTAAAAATAAGTTCTACATGAAAAAATAACGCAGCCACACAAAAAAAAATATTTGTTCGGGTCTGGAGGTCAGACCGTGCTTACTATTCGTTTTCGGGGTCGCTGAATCCGAATACGAGATCCAAAAAACCTTAGCACATCAGGGTTCTGACATAACCTCAAAAAACTTCATACAACATTTTATTCAAATCCGGATGTCAGACCATGTTCGTTATATGTTTTTTTTGGTCACTGAATCCAAGTCCGAGGTCCGAAAAACTCCAGCATGTCAGTGCTTCGACATAACCTCAAAAACTTTATAAATTTGTTTTTTCCGAGTCCGGGGGTCAGACCATGTTTACTGGGATCGCTGAATACGAATCCGTCGTTCAAAAAACATTAGCATGTTAGGTTGTTGACATAACCTTCAAAATATCCGATTACACTAGTCTACAAGGAAAAGTATCCGAAATAATTTAAGCTAATTTCTGCTTCTCTGTCCATGCAAAATTCGGATTGATAACTAAAATTCATTTATTAGTTTGAGTTTTTACGATAATCGTATCTTTCGTGTTTAATGGAACTACCCACATTTAACTTCATAATGTTTTGACATTTACATAGCACAGGTCAACATGGTTCAGTTGTTGGAAAGCTAAGAGTCATTTCCCAAGTAATTTGGTGCGTAGAATCCGAATCCGGCATCAGAACTGCCCCATCACGTCAGGAAAAATAACATAACCTCAAATATCTCAAAATCCTGACGTGATGGGCCAGTTCTGACGCCGGATTCGGATTCTACGCACCAAATTACTTCGGAAATGACTCTTAGCTTTCCAACAACTGAACCATGTTGACCTGTGTTATCTCAAAGGCTTATTGCAAATGCTAAGGGATATATCTCGTAACTTCGAAAAGCCATAACTTTGCGAAAAAAAATCGTAATTGATCTCTTGAACCCTTAAATTAAAGGGTAAGAGTTGTACTAAATGATGTAACTGGAGAGAAAGACCGCAAAAATTTTTTGCGCCCTGTACATAACCTCAAAAGTAGGAAAAAACGCCGTTTTTTGGGTACATAACCTTAAATATCTCAAAATCCTGAAGTGATGGGGCAGTTCTGATGCCGGATTCAGATTCTACGCACCAAATTACTTCGGAAATGACTCTTAGCTTTCCAACAACTCACATGACCCCTGTATTTGTAGACCTGTGTTATCTAAGCTATTTAACGCTTCAACGTTTTGACTTTAGCCGTATATTGAAAAAAATCAGTTCAACCCAATTTTTATGAGGTATTTTGAGGTTATGTCGAAACCCTAACATGCTAGGGTTCTTCGGAGCTCGGATTTGGATTCAGCGACCAAAAAAAACATATAAGAAACATGGTCTGACCCCCGGACTCGAATAAAGTGTTGTATTTGGTTTTTTGAGGTTATGTTAGAGCCCAGACGTGCTGGTGTTTTTTGGACCTCGTATTCGAATTCAGCGACCCCAAAAACATGTAGTAAACATGGTCTGACCTCCAGACCCGAAAAAATGTTTTTTTGTGTGGCTGCGTAATTTGTGTGTAACCAAAGACAACCTAAAAAAATACTAAAAAGTACCAGAAAAATAGTTTGTCTTGGATTTACTTTATCTCCGGACCCATCACTAACATCCACCGTGGGCCTCATTCAAGCACCAATTTGCCTGTTGCACAGTGTATCAAAACTTTTCCGTAAGAAAGCTAGCAAATCAGATTTTCCTTATTTCGGAGTTATCAAAGAAGCATGCCCTAAAAATTTGAACAGTTCTTTGAGCTACTTATTATGGCGCTCCCTCAATCCTCCTTATAAGTATGGTTAGTTCTATTAAACGGAGTTGAGTCCGCATACTGTCGGCAATTATATAATTTTTTTTGTGCAAAATTTTTCATTACTATCAAAATGTTAAATTAGGCCTAAAAAAAAAACAGCAAATCGCTTAAAAACAAAAGAAATTATTATAAAGCCACAAGAGAAAAAAAAAAAACCAAGCAAACTGCGTAAGCAATAAAAATATTTATATTTCATGTTTTTTTTTTTTTAAATATAAACAAACCACAAATACTTTAAACTATCAAATGTTGAGTTTTATAGCAAAAAAACAAAAACAAAAACAAAAATCAAGCTATTTAAAAGTAACTACAACTTATATAAATAAATGTATGTATCTGCTATAATTTCAACAATTACAAATTAAAGGAAAACAAATTTAAAAGCAAAAACAAGAAAAATATTTAGTAAATAATATAAGAAAACAAAAATTATTAAAAACACACACACACACAAACCAACACAGGCATCAAGTTACAAGTTTACAACAAAAACAAAGAAATAAAATTGATAATTAAAAAAAAAAGATTATTTGAAAACTTTGATTTTTAAACAAGTTTATTAAAGCATACTTTTAAAATTAAAATTAAAAAACAAACAACTTATATTGCATATATATAAAAAAATATATGATTCAAATTTCAGCGTTTCGCTAAATTATTAAGCAAAATTACAACAACAGCTTAAAAATTTAAGTTACACAAAAAATAAAAATTAACACAAAATCGTAAACTAAATGCATAATAAAATTTCAAAAAAAACAACAAACAAACAAACGACATGAAAAAAAAACAACAATAAAAAAATTAATTTAAAAACAATAAAAATTACAAAAAAAAAAAAATGTGAAACGGTTTTTAATTTCATTTTTAAAAAACAGTCGGAACTACTAAAAATAAATGAGTAAGTAATAATGCAATAAGGGGTTCCGCCTCCTGCGTTCTTTGCGTGTTGATGCAAGCTGAGCTTATGAAAAACATTTTGCAACATTGAGCAGGAGTCCCCGGAGGGTTGGTTAAGCAAAACTACTGTACCAACTGTAGGGACAATCGTCGGACCCTAAGCACTTTTCTCCAGAACTTCTATGTTTAATACTTTTTTCAAATTTATGAACGAATGAATTGGAAAAGTCCGGGACAGGGAAGCTTAAAGTCACCTCCATTGTCAGCCGCGCACAGAGGCTGAAGGGGGCCCGAGCAGAATAATGTGGGGCCCTTTCTTTCAATTTCGCATATAAATGGATTATAAATGAAATAGGAATAAAACGAACATATCAGTTTATTATCTATATAAAAATGAAATGTTGTACGTTTATGATCGCATAACTCTGAAACTGCTGAACGAATTTGCCTAATTTTTATATAATAATAATTTTTATATTTTGTTTATTATACAGGGTCCGGCACTCGAAGTGTAACCAAACGCACAGGCATCAGCTGTCTGTAAGTTAGCTAAATGACAGTTTAGAGTATTGTTTACAAGCGCACGAAAGCATTTTGCCGTGAGTAAACGCGAAAAAAAAATCAGTAATGGATTTCAAACGTAATAGTGTAGTTGCATTATATTTAGCTGGAAAATCACAACCAGCGATTGTTCGTGAGCTCGAACACCTTAAAGTAAATAAAGTTTTCGTTTATCGCACCATAACTCGTTACAATGATACTGGTAGCATCGCAAAACGTCATGGAGGTGGTCATCAAAAAACTGCAACGTCACGTGAGATGGTTCAAAAAGTGAAGAAGCGACTTGAGCGAAATCCCCGACGAAGTGCCAATCAAATGGCGAAAGAACTGAAAATATCTGACCGTAGCATCCGTCGCATACTGAAAAATGATCTCAAGGTCAAGCCTTACAAGATCCAAAAGGCACATGATCTCACACCGAAGCAGCAACAAGTCAGACTTGAGAGAGCGAAGGAGTTGCTTCGCTTGGCCGAAAGCGGTCAATTGCCGAACATTGTGTTTTCTGACGAGAAAATTTTTACAATTGAGCAATTCGTAAGCTCTCAAAACGATAGGGTTTACTTGAGGGACCGTTCATACGAGAATTTGAGTCATCGATTGGCCACCAGGAGGCAGCACCCGCCACAGATAATGGTTTGGGCCGCTGTAACCGCAGATGGGCGCTCTCCAATCGTTTTCATCGAGCCTGGCGTCAAGGTTAATGCGCAATATTATCGGGAAAGTATTCTGGAGGTTGCTTTGAAGCCGTGGGCAGACAAACATTTCGGTTGCAGACCATGGACGTTTCAACAGGACTCGGCACCGTCTCACAAAGCTCGAGTGAACCAAGAATGGCAGAAAAACAACGTTCCGAACTTCATAACGTCCACACAATGGCTCACGAATTCACCAGACGCGAATCCGATGGATTATTCTCTTTGGGCCATTTTGGAGAGCAAGGTCCGAACTAAAAGATACAACAGTCTCGAGGCGCTGAAAAGCCATTGTCCACGAGTGGGCCAAATACCTGCAAGTCACATTCGGGCAGCTTGCGATTCATTTTTGGACCGTCTCAAGGCCATAGTGAAGGCAAAAGGTGGCCATATTGAGCGAAAGTAAATTGTTTCTAAATTTCGTATTATTTTTACACATTTTGTACCTTGAATTGAGTCAAGGTAATCTTCCAAAATGAATTTATGACCTTTTTAATTGGTTACACTTCGAGTGCCGGACCCTGTAGTGTGTAGAAGGTTTATAGCAAAAAAAGTTTTGAGTAATTTCTAAGGGGGGGACTCCTAACATTTTTTTTTTAATTTTTCAACTATTTTTTTTTTTTTTGCGGCATTGTATACATTGTCAGATTAACTAATGTTAATGTTTTACGTGTTACGTGTGTCCTCATGAACGCGTTGAAGAATTTCAAATATGATTTTTGCGTGTGTTAGAGGTTGTCAATACGGAGGTTTTCAGTTTATTGCGACGTGATTGTGTGTATTGGTTCGTATCTCACGAACATTTTTGTGAATATCGTGAATATAGCATAGTAGAAAATTTTTCAACACCGGGTATAGGACATTTAGTGCAGGCAGAAGCGTAGTCGCAATCGTTTCTGTCACTGTACAGTTATCGTGACATAAATTTTACATTTGAGAAGATGGAATAAACAATATACCAGCTAATAAATGTTACAACAATTTAATCAAGGCTTTTCCTTGCTTATCGTGTACTGAACTCGTCAATAATCTTCTCAAAACTGATAGAACTCGCCTTTTCGTGCTCAATGCTGATAATCATTAGGTGATTTAACCTGTCCTCGCCCATGGTGGATCTCAATTTATTTTTGATTAGACCAAGCTTGATGAAGGCTATTTCTCCGGAAGCAACAGATGGTGGCAAAACAAGTAAAAGTCTCAATGCCATACATACTTATATCAAAACATTCTCATACCAACACGTAGATATGAGGTTCAGTAGCTCCAAGGCAGAATTGGTATCCCATTTCATTACTTTGCGAATCCTATGCAACAAATCGCTTTCGTCTCACAGATCACTCTTAACAAAATCATTCGGATATGCGTTGTTCAATGCACTTGCTGCTGTTATAGATGGCTCTTGTAAATCAGCTCCGGCATTTTCATATTCATGTGCAGCGTATTCGAGATACCCTATGGCTCAATGATAGATGTGAACAGCTTCGACAATTCTGATATCCTTAAATGCAGTTCGCCGAGCTCATTCAACAAGAGATCCACTTGTGGGAAGAAGACTTGAACTTTAAAGCGTTCCTCAGGGCTCTCAAATACATTGTGTCTCAAAGGCATTGCAAAAATTTGTACCAAATGGTTGTCAAAAGGATGAAGTTAAAATACTGAAGCCACTTGAGCGAAGTAGCAACGTCTACCTGAATTTCTGGTAACAAACCCATTTCAAGAACTTTTTTCAGAGAAGCGAAAATATCTTGATAGTTGTTAATCAATGGGCGAACTCTATCTAGTTAATCTAAACTAAATTTTTAGGAATTTTTCTGCGTTTACCAATTTTTTTTCCCCGTTTTTTCATTTTCTTTTTTCCATCGGTTGAGCGGGGCCCCTTGAACGCGGGGCCCGGGGCAAATGAACCCACTTGCCACTTGCAGACTAACAGAGATCAGTCTAACAGACTAACTGACTGATTTGCCTAACAGTCTAACAGAGTAACAATAAAACTTTTTGAGTTATTTCGCCTCTTGTATTTAGTTCTCTCTGCTAATAGTCAACAGTCTTACAGACTTACTGTCTAATCTGCCTAACTGTCTAACAGAGTTACAGTCTAACAGTCTGATTTGCCTAACAGACACAGTCTAACAGATTACACCATAAACATTTATATTAAAACTCGCTTACAATTCACAATTGGTTTAAACAACAAGTGCATAAATCGGCATCTTACTTATCCACGTTTGTCGTATTTTAATTGTTGTTTAATGGTTTTCTTTATTTTTTTGTAATACAATTGCGGCCAAAGAAATCCGGACGGCGCGAGCGTTGTAAAATAGCCTATATTGGTTTGAAATTTTTTTTAGTGTATACCTATGTTGTTTATAGTACTTTTATTAAGCCGAAAGATTTTTCTCAAAAAGCTAATTAGTGTGCTTTGTCAAAAAATAGTGATTAGCGTAGGGTAGCCAAATAGGCTTTACGAACAAGCAAGAATTTTTTTTTAAATAAGTTAAAATTTTATGAAATTTATTTTTATTAAGATTATAGCTTTTGATATTTTGTTGACTCAACCAAGTTTTGGGTTGTTTCAATGGTAATGTCCTTGTACCACACATTTTTCACAATACAATCCAGCTCTTGTAACGTTTTGAGCTTGCTCTTCGTTATTTTAATCTTGAAAATATGCCAGAGTTTCTCAATCGGACTTGAATCCGGTTGCCTTCTTCAAATAACTAATTACCTAAAAAAATGTTAAGGAGCAGAATCGTCTTCAGAAATTAATTCATCGGAATACGAAAGTTGCTCCTCAATTTATGGTATAACATATTTGTCCAAAATTTGTTGATACTTTTCTGCGTTTACAGTTTCATCAATGAGGGCAAGATCAACAACTCTATAGTAGGAGAAACATTCCCAGACCATACGGGTCCACCCTTGCCGATTTAATGAACGAATTTATCTTATTTATTCTGATTCCTGCGAACTCAGTAATATTCCCAAAAGTCTCCGAACCCAGTGTATTTAGTCTTCTCCTGCATAGTGCCATGCATCCACACAGGATGTGCTTCACTGTTTCCTCCTCTTCTACCTCCTGACAGCTTCTACAGTAGTCAAAATGCGGCACGAACCAGATAGGTCAGTTCGTCTTTATGAATATATAGATCTTATAGGCTATTATTAGTTAGGATAACCAAACATAAGACTTCTTATGTCAGCCAAGTAGTATACCTTTTTCTTCAGCCACATATGTTCATTACAATTTCTAAAATAATAATGGTACACTACGGAGGTCTCTAATTTCACCGCGAAATAATAATTGAGAAAATATGTTTTTAAGCACGGGTTGAATTTTTTCAATATTAGCCCGATATCAATTAATTTTTTGGAGAACTACTAACGCTGCTCGCACAGCTCCTGGACAACAGATTTTTGGGTGATATTCCTATGCCCAGAAGAAATATAAGCATTACCTAGGAGAAGGAGCTAGGAGCTACTTCCGTTTTGAAAACTCAAAGTTCTGATTTGCACAAAGCCTTAGACGGAATTCAGAAGTATCTCCATGTATTCCAAAATTGGCCTTAACAGAAGCAAATCCGTCTACGTATGATTGACATTACGGACTAAAATTCTACCCGAAATTTTCGGCCACGGCAAAATATCTCGGCATTACTTAGGAGCAGTAACTTGCATTGGAGAGTTTTCGGGTCTGGACCTCCCACTCCAAAAGTTCGAAAAATGGGTTGACAGTCTTTTACGAGCTCTGACATATATATACACTTCGAAGTGAAGAGCCCCACTAAGACCAAGTTCTGGATCCGCAGCTGGCACTATATCATTTTTTCCACTTTTTGAAAATGTCGTCGATTTTTTTCACTTCTGGAATTTATTTTACTTTTTAAGAAACATGGCTTACATAATACACACCAAAACAAAATAAAAACAAATAGCACTACCAACCCCATCCCATCCCATCCAGTTGCATCTCCTCCGTAATTAGGGTTTACGTCTTTTGCTCAAATCACTCGCCATAGTTAGCGTCGCCTCTGTCTTCACGCGCCGCTTGCTGCTCCGACTAGCAACAGTGTTTTTTTTGGGAGCCACCGCCAGCGCCACCGTAGCCGTGTTAATAGTTGGCGTCGCCACCACACTCAGCATCTGCTCCTCCTGGCCCAGCGTGGAGCTTTGCAGTTCGGTTT
>JBAMAX010001270.1:0-38892 GCA_037043745.1 Chymomyza amoena
TGCAAACATAACTGCGAAAAGTGTCTCTGATTATTCGAACTCTTTTCTTTGAACTTTCCAATAAATTTTTTGGTTTGTTGTTGATAAACTTTTCTCCTTCTGTTATGTGAGTATCCAGTTCTTCTAAATCTAATATTGTATTATGCAATATACAAATAGCTTTAACAATAATTTCTGCAGTAGATGGTATCGTTTCAATTGGCTTCCATAATATTCTCCATTTGGAATTAATTATGCCGAAAGCACATTCCACACAACTTCATGCTCGTGACAAACGACGATTAAAATATTCATTTTCCAAAGTTAGATTTCTTCTGGCATAAGGTCGAAGAACCCAGTCCAATAGAGGATAAGCTTCATCCGCAAGCAAGACATATGGCATAGATATTGTGGTATTGGGCAATTCGGTGTCTTTCGGAAACTTTAGTTCTCCAGAACTTCTCATTTTGTAAATATCTGAGAAAGCAAAGGTTCCACCATCGCTTTGACGTCCATAGTGACAAATTTACATTTTGCGTCAGAAACTCCCTGCAGCACTATTGAAAAGAACTTTTTATAGTTATAAAACATTGATCCGGAATTCGCTGGGCATTTTAGACGTATGTGTTTTCCATCGATATATCCAACACAATTTGGAAATTCCCAAAGATTCCAATATTGCTCCGGAACTTTTTTTTAAGGATTGTTCTGTGGGCACTGACATGTGTACAGGCTGCAAAACTATCCACAAAGCTTCACATGTCTCTATCACAAAAGAACGAACCGTTGAAGCGCCCATTCGAAAGTTAAAAGACAAGGATCTAAATGAAGCACCAGTAGCGAGATATCTAATAAAGAAAAATAAAAAAAATTGTATTTGTTTAAATGCTTAATATCGTTTATACATTTTTCAGCTTTATCTTTGAAAAAAAAAAATGGAAACAATTGAGAGACACGTTCGGGGCTGAATTAAGGAAACTTCCATCGGAACATTCTGGCGACCCTGGACCAGATACTGTCAACGAGATGGGTTCTCAATGGTGTCATTTTGCATCTATGATGTTTTTAAAGGACCAGATAAAATGCCGCCAATCTTCTGGAAATTTAAGTCGCCAAAAAAAAGCGATGTAAATGACTTTAATATTGAAGAGGATTTCAACAGTATTGATTTGGAGGTGTCGCAAGAAAATGTCTTTGAAGAAAACGAAATGAGTACGTTTGAAGTGAAAACATCTATGCCACAACATCATCATCCTAGGAATCTCAAACGGCGCATTTATAATGTGGAGGATGAAATGCTCAATATTGCAAAAAAGAAGCTGTTGCTGTTGGAGCAGAAAACAAAAAACAAGATTCCAGCCGACGATGAAGACATGGCTTTTTTTGTAAGCTTGTTGCCACATGTAAAAAAAATGGACTCGCAGACGAAGATTTTATGTAGAATGGATATTCAAAGATCGGTCTATAATCACGCGTACAATATGGGGCAGTCATTTCAATTCCAAAATGTGCAAAGCCAAAGTTCATACATATCTGTAACATCACCGACTGTACTTGACTCTTCGTCAATCCAATTTTCTGATAATGCTTCGTCACCACAGGAATTAATTCAATCGGGAAATATTATAACTTTCACAAATTAACAAAAAATTTAAAAATTAATTATCTTATAAGAATGTTTATATTGAGAAATGAAAATGAATAAATGAATTAATTTAAATATATTTTGAATAGTTCATTACCTCAATGTCACAATAAGCCTTTCAGCAGGCATGATTGGAGCTCTAATAAAATTGGTCCAATTTTTAATAATTAGTGGCTCAATATTTTTCAAAAAAAATTCGGGTGTACGCCACAAATCTGGTTTCATCCTGACGCAGCTCATTATACAAATGATGAAACTCGCCAAAAATGTTTCTTCCCAAATTAATGGGATGTATTTTCTTTTTATTGCATTTTAATTTACATTTTAATTTAAAATACAAACTTTCTTGTAAAATCAGCTCATCATCTGATGACGAATCCATTGCGACTAACATGACAACACGCAACTAATTCGTCTTGCACTATGTACACCTATTAGCTTACTCGCAACGCAAGCAATTCGTCTTCCGCTTCGTCTTCGTCTTCATCTTCGTCTCAGCTCGCACTCTGTTTGCAGCCTAACTGTCTGATCTGTCTAACAGACTAACAGAGACAGTCTTATCTGCCTAACGGTCTTAACAGTTCTAACAGAGAAACAGTTACCAGTCTAACAGACTAACTGGCTGATTTGCTTAACTGTCTAACAGAGTAACAGTCTAAAAGTTTGATTTGCCTAACAGAGACAGTCTAACAGATTACACCATAAACATTTATACTAAAACTCGCTTACAATTCACAATTGGTTTAAACAACAAGCGCATAAATCGGCATCTTTCCTATCCAAGTTTGTAGTATTTTAATTGTTGTTCAATGGTATTTTCTTTATTTTTTTGTAATACAATAGCGGCCAAAGAAATCCGGACGGCGCGAGCGTTGTAAAATAGCCTATATTGGTTTGAAATTTTTTTTAGTGTATACCTATGTTGTTTATAGTACTTTTATTAAGCCGAAAGATTTTTCTCAAAAAGCTTTCTGTAAAAAAGATACGCTAATTAATGTACTTTGTCAAAAAATAGTGATTAGCGTAGGGTAGCCAAATAGGCTTTACGATCAAGCAAGAATTTTGTTTAAATGAGTTAAAATTTTATGAAATTTATTTTTATTAAGATTATAGCTTTTGATATTTTGTTGACTCAACCAAGTTTTGGGTTGTTTCAATGGTAATGTCCTTGTACCACACATTTTTCACAATACAATCCAGCTCTTGTAACGTTTTGAGCTTGCTCTTCGTTATTTTAATCTTGAAAATATGCCAGAGTTTCTCAATCGGACTTGAATCCGGTTGCCTTCTTCAAATAACTAATTACGTAAAAAAATGTTAAGGCGCAGAATCGTCTTCAGAAATTAATTCATCGGAATACGAAAGTTGCTCCTCAATTTATGGTATAACATATTTGTCCAAAATTTGTTGATACTTTTCTGCGTTTACAGTTCCATCAATGAGGGCAAGATCAACAACTCTATAGTAGGAGAAACATTCCCAGACCATACGGGTCCACCCTTGCCGATTTAATGAACGAATTTATCTTATTTATTCTGATTCCTGCGAACTCAGTAATATTCCCAAAAGTCTCCGAACCCAGTGTATTTAGTCTTCTCCTGCATAGTGCCATGCATCCACACAGGATGTGCTTCACTGTTTCCTCCTCTTCTACCTCCTGACAGCTTCTACAGTAGTCAAAATGCGGCACGAACCAGATAGGTCAGTTCGTCTTTATGAATATATAGATCTTATAAGCTATTATTAGATAGGATAACCAAACATAAGACTTCTTATGTCAGCCAAGTAGTATACCTTTTTCTTCTGCCACATATGTTCATTACAATTTCTAAAATAATAATGGTACACTACGGAGGTTCTCTAATTTCACTGCGAAATAATAATTGAAAAAATTTGTTTTTGAATTTTTTGAATATTAGCCCGATATCAATTAATTTTTTGAGAACTACTACGCTGCTCGCACAGCTCCTGGACAACAGATTTTTGGGTGATATTCCTATGCCCAGAAGAAATATAAGCATTACCTAGGAGCTTCTTCCGTTTTGAAAACTCAAAGTTCTGTTTTGCACAAAGCCTTAGACGGAATTCAGAAGTATCTCCATGTATTCCAAAATTGGGCCAGACATTAGAACTTTGGCCTTAACAGAAGCAAATCCGTCGACGTATGATTGACATTACGGACTAAAATTCCACCCGAAATAAATTCCGATGGATAATACGCCCGTCGTATAAAAATTACTCTTCCATATATACAACAATTTTTATTTGACTAATGATTATTTAAAAAAAAAATTATTCAAAACTTTAATTATAAATTAATTTGAAATCTCATAAATAAAGTTTTCAATGAGAAATTCCTGAGCGTAATAACTCTAAATCTAAATAACTCTTCCAGATAGCTTGACAAAAAAATGAAATTAATTACAGATAAAAAAATTATTTAAATCTTCAAATATAAATTTTTTTTGTTTATATAATCAATTGTAATAAAATTTTTAATACTTTTATTGAAGTTATTTATTGAATTAATAAAATTAATTTGAAATCCGAAAAATAAAGTTTTCCAATAAGAAATTCCTGAGCGTGACCTGACCGTCATGTAAAAATAACTCTTCCAGATTGCTTGACAACAACAAAAAACATATTTTACTTCACTACTGATTAATTACAGAAAAAAAATGATTTAAATATTTAAATTGTATATAAAATTGTTGAATTTTGAGGTTCTTGTTATTGTATTGAGTTCCTACAATAAATTCCGGAGGGCAATACGCCAGTCATGTAAAAATAACTCTTCCAGATAACAAATTTTATTTAACTGACGATTTTTACAAAAAAAAAAAATTTCAAAACTAATTAAAAATTAATTTAAAATCCGATAAATTTCCCATTAAAATTTCCTGAGCGTAACAACTCTTAACTCTAAATAACTCTTCCAGATTGCTTGACAACAAAAAAAAACAAATTTTATTTCACTAATGATTAATTACAAAAAAAAATATTTAAATCTTTAAATAGAAATTTTTTGCAAATCAATTGTATATAAAATTGTTGAATTTTGAGTTTCTTTTTATTGAGTTTCCAATAATAAATTCCGGAGGGCAATATGCCAGTATTTTTACAAAAAAAAAACATTTCAAAACTTTAATTAAAAATTAATTTAAAATCCGATAAATAAAGTTTCTCATATGAAATTCCTGAGCTAACAACTTACTCTAAATAACTCTTCCAGATTGCTTGACAAAAAAAATTGTTTATCACTAATGATTAATTACAAAAATTTTTGAACGTATTTCAATAGAAATTTTTGTTGTAAATCAATTGTATATAAAATGGTTGGACTTAGAAGTTCTTTTATTGAGTCTACCATAACATACTCCTAAGCGTGATATGCCCACAATGTAAAAATAACTCTTCCAAATATAAATTGCTTGACAAAAAAAAAGATGCTGCTGAAAATTTGTTACAAAAATTGATTCTTAGTTCTTAGAATTCAATTTCGGAGCTGTGGTGGTGTGATTATTAGCTATAACATAGGTTCTAGTGCATTGATCTTTAGGAAAAATTAAAGATTTGCAATAATAAATTCAAGACTTTTTAAGAACTTTCCGAAAATGAGTAAACAAATTTTAAAAGGTTAAAATTAACTGCGCTTGAAATTTATATTATTTATTTCTTTCAGTGTGACAGCGAGAGCGTAAAGAAAAACTCTCTGTTACTGTCTAGCCCGCGAGTAGTCTTTTTTAAACCAGTTCGCAACCAGTTCGTTTAAATGTTAACTGCACTTGATATTTAGTTTATTTTTAGTTCTTTAGGTGACAGAAAGAAATTAAATTTTGGTTTTTTTTTAACTAAGCTCTGTGAGAAAATGCGTTTTAAATTTTATCAAAATAGTTTATTCTGATTAAAATTAATAGGCAGCTTTCAAAAAGAAATTGTAAAAATTTTAAAAGGTTAAAATTAACTGCGCTTGAAATTTATTTTATTTTTAGTTCTTTCAGTGTGACAGCGAGAACGTGTTTATTTTAACAAAAGAATTTAAAATTAAATAACAAATTCTAAAAGTTTAAAAAGGTAAATATTAACTGCGTTTATATTTATCTCAGTATGACAGCGTAAAACAAAATGCGCTCTTAATTGCGAGTAGTCTTTTTTAAACCAGTTCACAACCAGTTATATGCGTAGTAGTTTGTTCAAACCAAAATTTACTGCAGGGTATGCCTACAAAAACACACACACAAACACACATATATATATATATATTAAATTTGCATTATAAAAACCATAACAATGAACGCTGAGAAAATGAAGAGTTTAAAAAATATACAAAACTAATAAAATAAAAAAAACATATTTCAAAAAAAAAAAAAAATCATGTACATTTTTTTCTGTCTTATTTAATTTAAATTTTAGTTCATATTTTTGCAACTTTTCTTCCATGTATTTGATTTCTGTTTTTGCGTTTCTTTTGCAATCATATTCGGCGGGTCATCAGCTGTTTAGTTGTTGTGTTTCCAGCTGTTTTCAATGTGTTGGTATATATTCTATATATTCTCGTATGTATTGGTATTGCATTGTGTTCCTATACGAATAAAAAAAAAAAACACACCATATAAGCATGCTCTCTCTCTCTATTTTTGTCTATTGCTCCCTAGATTTTTAAGCATTAAGTTTAAATTATGTTGAATGTTGGGATAAAACGAATATTATACGAATATTTATATTCGTTTTGGTAAATAAGTTTTAGCAAGAATGCGTAGCTGGGTGAAATCAAAAAAAATTTTGACTCCATTGCTGCTAGATAGTGAAATAAGAATTTTATATAGTCGAACTTGTAGGATAGTGAGAAGATAAAAAGCTTGTTTTACGAAAACTCGAGTACGTAGTAAGACGGCAATAATTAGGATGAAATGTCTTAATAGAGCTGGGATCGATCTTCTATTCGATCGATTCTCAGCAAAAATCGATTAATCAGACTAAAACGGCAGGAAAATTACAGCAAAGGAAATTTATATATAAAAACACGAATATTTATAAAGAATTCACTAAAAGTTATTTCCCTAATTTTAAATAACGAAAACAAAAATTCAAAACTTGATAAAAGAAAACCAAAAATAAATAATTCGTTTGTTTCAAAATTGAAAACTTAATAAAATAAAGCATAAAAATTAAGACAACATTTAATTTAAAATAAATTTAAAAACACTCAAAAGCGCCCTCTGGCGTCACTCACAATTAAAAATAGGTGGAAAAAATTGAAATGGAGAGTAAAAAAATGTTAAAAAACGCTCAAAAGCGCCCTCTGGCGCCACTCAGAATTAAAAATGGGTAGAAAAAATTAAAATGAAAAAATAAATGGAGAATCTATATCGATTTTTGAATATTTAAAGAAAAAAATATGGGCCTCAAAATTAATTTTGACCCCTTTTTTAAGTATTCTAAAATCACTCAAAGAATCAAAATCGCTGAGAGCGCCAAACCGTTTTTCTACCTCATAAAATTAAACCGCCTTGATGCACAAAATGATTGATGCTCAATAAACAAGAATCGATTTTATTGCCAGAAAAAAGAATCGATTAAATTTATTTTAAATCGAATCGATGCCCAGCTTAGATTTCGGGAATTTTCGCAATTTGCCATGTTTGGTTAAAAAAGAAAATGAAATCCAACTTATTTCAGCAGAAGGACTATGGATAAGAAATTTTTTTCCTTAGTTATGGAAGTAAATGATTATTGTTTTATACAGCTAATTCTGTTATTAAACAAAAGATACTTTCCAGAATACGCCATGTTAAAAAATATATGAACATAAATTTAAAATCTTTTTTTAATTTTTTTGAGTATAAATTTTATTTTTGCTTTCCTTATCTTAAGTCTAGCCATCAAATATGTTCTGTTTAAACTGGCCAGAAGATGGCGCCAGTAAGCTGTTGCATAAATAATTCTAAAACTGATCAGAAAAGAACTAAGTAATTCTAAAAATATCTAAAAAGTTTATATCTAGATAGCTTCACAAACCAAAATTAAAAGAAATGTAAGAATTTATTTATTTTTCTACTAAATGTGGCTGCTAGATGGCGCCAGCCAATAGTTGTCACTAGCTGTGTTTTCAAGTAGCCAGCAAGTAGTTGTTGCTAGATGGCGCCAGCCAACAGTTGCAGCGCCTGAAAGCATGCTATGATTTTCTGAATTTTTTTCCAAGCTATTAATGCTGAAATTATTAAAATACCCAAAAACTTATGTCTTCATAAATAAAATTGGTTTAAAATATAAATTTATAATTTAAATGTGCCCATAGCGGATCTGGCTGCGTTTGTCGAATAATCAAAATGGTTTTCCAATAAGAAAGATTTAGGTGATTAGGGATGTCCTATAGTTAGGTTCAAAAACTACCTCTACCCCTCCCTGTACCCATCTCCAATTCCAAATTATTAGGTAACACAATGGATCTCGGGGTCTCTGCGTGATCTCAGTCACTGACTGAGCTGTCAACCCAATCTAAACTACAATTTTCGAGGTAACAATCAATGGCGGTTTCAAGTGGGGTTTTTAGGGTCTGGCTCTCCTCCATCAAAATTAGAAAAAATGGCTTGAAAGTCTTTTGCGAGCTCTGAAATTTTCTATTTAAAGTTCTCATAATTATACAATAATATTTATAACGAAATTTAGCGTTCTGAGTTCCCATAATATCAAAATTAAGCGTTCCGAAGTTTTCTTTTTGAACTGCCAATAATTCCATGACGCCAGGACATTTTAACCAAATTTAGCGCTCAGAAATTTTTTCCCACAGTTTCAAGTTAACAAGATATAATAACCAAACTCAGCGTTCCGAAATTTTTTGGAGTCCACATAATTCGAAGATATTTTAATTTAGCCAAATTTAGCTTTCCAAAGTTTTTTTTGCAGTTCATATAGTTCCCAGATATTATAACGAAATTAAGCGTTTCGAAGTTTTCTTTTTGAAGTTTCCATAACTCCATGATGCTTACATATTAAAGCCAGATTAAGCGTTCCGAAGTTTTCTTTTTGTAGTTCTCATATTTCCATGACTCCAAGATATTAAGCCAAAATTCCCATTTCGAAGTTAGCAAAATGGTTTGACAGTCTTTTACGAGTTCTGATATAAATAAATAATAATTGAAATTCTTCATAAATAAAATTGGTTTAAAATATAAATTTAAAAGCCGTTGTGTTTTGTTTTAATTAACATTGTGTTTTACAATTATTATTTGAAAATATATTAAATTATAATATGCAAAATATTTTTTACCAATCTAAGATGTCAATTATTAAAGAATAGTTGTTAATTATTTAAGTTTATTTTTTGTAATTTAGATTTTTTAACATATTAATTTAAAGTTAAATAAATGGTACTAAATAAGTGTAAAAAATCACTTTTTATAAAAATATTTTAATTGTTAATTATTTAGACTATTTTTTTTTGTAATTTCAGATTTTATAGCATATTTATGTTAATTTTTTTTTTTTTAGTTTAGATTATATTACATTTTAATTTAAACTTAAATAAATGGCTATAAATAAGTGAAATAAATCACTTTTGATGCAAATATTTAAGTTGCTAATTATTAAATTTTATAAAAATATTTTAGTTCTTAGAGCACCGACTCGAAATTAATTTTAATCATCGGTGTTCAACGTTGAGATCCCAGCCGGTGGTTTTTTCAACTGCCCTGGGTTCAAGGATAAGCTGGATTTTTGACTTGACTTGATGTATAAATAATTTTAAAAACAATTACCATTGGAAAAAATTTAAAGAAAACAATGAACCAAAATTAAACAAAAAGCAAACCAAAAAAACAAGAAATTAAATACGACAAACGTGGATAGGTGACTTGCCCGTTTATGCGCTTGTTGTGTGAAGCAGTTGTGAATTGTAAGCGAGTTTTAATATAAATGTTAATCGTGTAATCAAATCTGTTAGACAGTTAGGCAGATTAGACAGTTAGACTGGTGACTGTAACTCTGTTAGATAGATTAGACAGTTAGTCTGTTAGAGTGTTGACTGTTAGACTGTTAGAAGTGAAGCAAATCTTGTTATGAAAATAAACTAAAATGAGAAGTTTCCTAACTAAATTTCTAAAAGATTTCGCTTAAAATTACACTGGCCTACACTCATTTTGGTGCCTAAGATTTTAGACCTGATTTTGGGTATATTTTGTGAGCTGATACGAAAATATTAGTCACATTTTTCATATCAGCTCTCGTTTTTAAGATAGAATAAAAATATACATTTATTAAAAAATATTAATTTATTTGGAAATTAGACATAAAGAAAATTTTTTTCAAGGAATTTCTTTGAGTGTGATTGTCCTGGACAATCACGCATGAGTCCCCAACAATAATCAGCCATCATATGAATATCCCATCTGCCTTGGTACCGGTGCTCCATTGTTTTTATATCTTGGTGCAAACGTTCACCTTGTTATTCGCTGAAATCTCCTAAATTATGCTCAAAATGATCAATATGACTATTGAGATAATGCACTTTCAAGCTGATATTACAACCCAAATTTTTGAAGTTCAGCAGCATTTCCTCGACTAATTTTTTGTAGTTATCTGCCTTATAGTTACCAAGAAAGTTCTGTACAACGACGACAAACGATTTCCACGCCAGTTTTTCTATTTTAGTCATAGAAGCTTCAAAATCCGTAGAGCTTCAAAGAATTTCGCGTTCCTTTTTCCCACTGCCGCAAATGTTCAAAACAAATCTTACAAACAATGTGTGGCACCCACACTTTATCTTGATTGCCAATTTCAATACCAAAGTAAGAAGAATACAAACGAATTACCGTGTCATTAATCGATTTCCGTTACTCTTTCATAACATACTCACCGCATATGTAACAAAATATATAAGGATCGTTAGTGAAACTTCTTATTTTTTTTTTTTTTTTGTGATGATGAGGGAAAATCTTCAGAAAGACACCCGGGGAGGGTAGTGTCGGATTCGCACTCTGCGCCTACCGACTAAAAACCCCCCTCCTTTTTGGTTGCCAACCTTTACGGTTCTAAGCCTTAGAGGGACAGGGGTACCACCAGAGAGGAGGATACTGGGGTATTGACGCTAAAGCGAAGCAAGTGGATTATTGTGTATGAGGGGGGATCAGAAGGCAAGGTCTTCTGAAGCGGTCGGTTTTCTTGCACTTATAATTGGCAATAGAATTGATACTCGGGTTAGGATGGGTCGAAATCGAGTTGCGGAGATTTTGGGCGTACGTTGCGGCTGCTTGTGGGACGGAGGGTAGGTTTGTTTCCTTTAGGATTTGGTTGTTACGGACGAACCACGGATAGCTTAAGGACGAGCGGAGTAATCGCATGTAGGTGCGATTTAGCTTGGCTATTTGAGCTGGGGATGCGGAGCCCCTAGTGGGGATAGCATACGTGCAGATGCTTCTGACAATCGCGGGACTTGTTAGATTGAGACATCTGAGGGTTGGTAAAGAATGGCTTGAGTTGTTGGAAGGCTCCAATGTTACCTCGGACGGCGTTTATTTGCTTTGACCAGGTGAGACGTCTGTCAAATATGACCCCAAGGTACATATTTGGCCGATGGGCTCCATTTGATGGGGTATCCATTTACGAAGATATTTGAGGGGGTGCGATTGCGGCGGGAAAAGAATATGGCTTCTGACTTGGTTTTGTTTATATCAAATTTCCAACACCAGTACCATTCAAGAACTGAGGGGATGAACTTGTTGAGTCGAGAGGTACCGTACATTATGGTTCTGGACGCGTGGAGGAAGCCAACGTCGTCCGCATACTGTAGGGATCGCAACTTCTTAACTTACTTTCCATAATATATTTTAATTATTTATGTCATAAAAGTGATTATAAGTTTGACTGCTTTTGAATAAAACCGGATAAAAATTGATATAAGGATTGTAGGTATATCAGAGCTGTCAGCTGACATCTAGCGGCAGCAATACAGTTTATACTACCTACCTTACCGACTACAGATACGGACAAAGCTGCACCAAACCAAAAATTTTTTTTTGTAGGCCAGTGTGATTGTTCTTGGTTTAAAAAAATTGTTTTCCTTACTTTTTTAGTTCATAAACAGAATTGGCTATCTAGTAGAGCTGGTCATCGATTCGATTTAAAATCAATTTAATCGATTCTTGTTTATTGAGCATCAATCTTTTTGTACATCAAGGCGGTTTAATTTTATGAGGTAGAAAAACGGTTTGGCACTCTCAGCGATTTAGATTCTTTGAGTCAAGTTTAAGTATTCTAATCTATGGGTCCAAAATTAATTTCGAGGCCCATGTGTTTTTCTTTCAATATTCAAAAATCGATTTAGACGCTCCATATCAATTTTTTCCACCTATCCATACATATATATTTTTCTGAGTGGCGCCAGAGGGCGCTTTTGAGTGTTTTCAAAATTGGTTTTAAATTAAATGGTGTCTTAATTTTTAGCTTTGAATTTTGAAACAAACGAATTATTCATTTTTGGTTTTCTTTTATCAAGTTTTGAATTTTTGTTTTCGTTATTTAAAATCAGGGAAATAACTTTTAGTGAATTCTGTATAAATATTCGTGTTTTTATTTATAAATTTCCTTTGCTGTAATTTTCCTGCCGTTTTAGTCTGATTAATCGTTTTTTGATGAGAATCGATCGAATAGAAGATTGATCCCAGGTCTACTAAGACATCTCATCCTAATTATTGCCGTCTTGCTCCGTATTCGAGTTTTCGTAAAACAAATTTTTTATCTTCTCACTATCCTACAAGTTCGACTATATAAAATTCTTATGGAAATTTTCGAGTCCGAATTATTTCACTATCTAGCACCAATGGAGTCATAATTTTTTTTTGATTTCACCCAGCTTCGCATCCTTGCTAAAAGTTGCTAGCTTTTAGATCTTTTCCAACGATTCTCACCAAAAAATCGATTTATCGGACTAAAACGGTAGGCGCTAGCTAGTTAAAATCGCAGAAAATTACAGTCAAGGAAATGAGTATATAAAAAAAAGAATATTTATACAGAATTCACTCAAATTTTTCTTTTCCAACGGTTTTCGTAAATTGAAGATTTTTTTATTTTTATAATTTTTCAACTGGACTGCAACAGCTAAAGTAGGTTGAAGCATATTTCATACCTCATACGGAAATGGCAACAAAAATTTACTCCTTTTCGGGATCGAAACATTTTTTTCAAACTTATTATCTCTGCAGGCTCGCAGTCCAACAGCGATCTTAACAGCGGCGGCGGCAATGGTAATGCCAATGGCGAGGGCAATGCAATTGGTAGCACTGGCAGCGGCAGCAGCGCTGCTGGCGCAGGCAGCGGCGGCAGCGGTGAGGCAGACAATGCAGAGGCCAGCGGCGGCGGTAATGGCTCTGGCGGCGGCAATGGCGCTGGCAGTGCTGGCGACGGCGCAGCAGCAGAACCAGAGCAGGCAGCAGCGTCAGCCAGCACTGCGGGTTAGTGTTGAGCAACGGACAGCAGACAAAACAAAAACAAAAACAAAAGACAAAAATCAACAACAAGAAGCAACGGTGATCACTGATAAAAAACAGTTAAGCTGGCAATCTCTGTTAATGTAAATGTTATTTACAGCGTAATGTAATGTTATTGGCATCTCTTTTTTTTCCTTTGCTCGCTCCGCAACGCCGCAATATGACACATAACAGTTAAGCAAGTGTAAGAGAGAGAACAAAAATAAATAAATAAACAAGTACATAGGAAAGCAAGTACATAAGCTAAAAACCATATACAACAAAAATCATGTGCAATAAACCAAACAATGTAACTAGAAATATCTATAAAAAAAAATAAAAACGGCTAGAAGCAAAAAAATACTTATGAAAGCGTTGGGCAGGGGCGGGCGGTGAGGCAAACACAAAATATTTAGCATAATATTTAAATTAAAAAAAAATATTTAAAAAAAACAAACACAAAATGATTCTTTACATTAAATGCATAAATAAAGTTATTAACTATACAAAAAAATATATATATCTCAAAAAAAAAAATGTTGCCCAAAAAATACAGCATAAAAAAAAATATATATAACATATATATATAAACATAAAAATTAAATGCATTATAGTAAAAACAAAAACAAAAAGAAAAAAATTCACAATCGAAAAAACAACTCTTTAATAAAAAAAACTTAGTCAAATAAATCAAAATTTTTTGTCTCACTAATATATATATATATATATACTAATAACTATATAATATATAGGCATAACGGCAATTCAACAACAAAAAAAACAAAAACAAAACCGAGAACAGCTCTAAATGTTGTTATTGTTGTTGAAAGAATCATTTAAAAAAAAAAAAAGGTCTCAAGCAGTTTAAAAAAAATACTATATAAGCAAAAAAAATACCAGACAAAACAAATTCTTAAACGCGCTTATTTACTAAAGACGCGAAAAAACATTTACTTACATACATAAAACTTGGTATATATAGCGTTGGAAATCATAGTACACCAAAGAAAACAAAAACAAAATACTAACAAAAAAAATACCAGGAAAGCAATCCATGAACGCAGCCCAATCCTAGCAATCTACTTAGTACCCTTAAAGTAATGTGACTAAAAGATAAAGCCCCGACGCAACGCTAATCTACTTCGTGAGCTGATCTTAAGTCAAGTTTAGTCTAAACATAACTATTATATAAACTACACCATATATAATAATTTTAATAAAGTAACATTAAAAAAAAACAAAAAAATACCAACAAAAAAAAAAAAGAAACAAAATAAAAAATAAACGCTTTCAGCGCGCGACGCCACCCATAAACATAAATTTTAATTAAAAAAACAAAACAAAACAAAAATCACCAAATAAAGAGTATATAAAAAATAATATATAAAAAATGGTAAATACATGTATGTAAAACTAATCAACCGTTTAGCTGCAATTGAAAATTTAAACTAATGTAAACTGAAAAAAAAAAGACAAACCAAAAAATACCAAAAAAAAAATTAAAAATTAGAGAATCATTCATTGTGCGATGATGGGATTAGGGAGCCTAAATCTAAATCTAAATCTATAAATATTTATATAAGAAAAAAGAAATGTGTATAACTTAAATATTATATGCAATGCGAATTTGAATATATCATTTTCTTGTACGATCGTTAACCGAGCTCCTGCTCTCTCTATGCGCTAAAGATCACTGTGCCAGAATTTTGGAACATCCTTGAATGATTAACTTTTGTGGATGATAGTGACAGCTTTGGGTAGTATTAAAATAGTTAAGAGTTTTCGGTAACTTGTTCTTTGTAGAATTCTTCTTGGGTTGTCTTATATTTTAGTCAGGGTTTCAGTTTAAGTTTACACAGCCACAAAAGCAAAAAAATGTGACCAGATCATATAATAAGGCATTTTTGAGTCTAAAGATCGCTGCGCAAGAATTTTGAAACATGCGGTAAAATAGTTCAAAGAATTCGGTAACTTGTTCTTTGTAGAATTCTTCTTGGGTTGTCTTAAATTTTAGTCAGGGCTTACACAGCCACAAAAAAAAAAAATGTGACCAGATCATATAACAAGGCATTTTTGAGTCTAAAGATTGCTGTTCAAGAATTTTGGAACCGGTAACGTGTTCTTTGTTGAATTCTTTTTGGGTTGTCTGATATTTTCGTATGGGTTTCAGTTTAAGATCACACAGCCACAAAAAAAAAAAAAAATGTGACCAGATCATAACAATGCATTTTTGAGTCTAAAGAACGCTGTGCAAGAATTTTGGAACCGGTAACTTGTTCTTTGTAGAATTCTTTATGGGTTGTCTTATATTTTAGTCAGGTTTCCAGTTTAAGATTACGCAGCCAAAAAAAAAAAAACAATGTGACCAGACCATATTTATAACAAGACATTTTTGACTCTAAAGATCGCTATGCAAGAATTTTGGAACATGCGATTAAAATAGTTTAAAGAATTCTTCTTGAGTTGTCTTATATTTTAGTCAGGGCTTACACAGCCACAAAAAAAAAGCAATGTGACCACAGCATATAACAAGGCATTTTTGACTCTAAAGATCGCTGTGCAAGAATTTTGGAACATGCGTTAAAATAGTTCAAAGCATTCGGTAATTTGTTCTTTGTAGAATTCTTCTTGAGTTGTCTTTTTAGTCAGGGTTTGAGTTCAAGATTACACAGCCACAAAAAAAAAACAGTGTGACCAGACCACATAACAAGGCATTTTTGACTCTAAAGATCGCTGTGCAAGAATTTTGGAAAATAAAATAGTTCAAAGAATTTGGTAGCTTGTTCTTCAGTGAATTCTTCTTGGGTTGTCTTATATTTTAGTCGGGGTTTCAGTTTAAGATTACGCAGCATTAAAAAAAAACAATGTGACCAGATCATATAACAAGGCATTTTTGACTCCAAAGATCGCTGTGCAAGAAATTTGGAACATGCGTTAAAATGGTTCAAAGAATTCGGTTACTTGTTCATTGTAGAATTCTTCTTGAGTTGTCTTATATTTTAGTCAGGGTTTCAGTTTGAGGTTACACAGCCACACGAAAAAAAAGTCAGTACATATTTGGCATCCAAATCCGTGACAAACGCCATTTTGTAGTTTATTTCCTTAACCCGGCGTGCTGTTTTTTTTCAGTATATCCAAAAACTCCCAAAATTTGGAGTAACTTATAATACTATAATAATCATAATAATAACGCAGCCACACGAACAAAAAAAAAGGGATCAGAGCAAGTTAATAAAACGTTTTTAGAGTATCACTGGTTCCAAATTCGGTTCTGAGACAGCTCCGAGGCATTTTGTAGTTTATTATTTTTAAGCCATAAATCGGTTTGGAAAAAAATGTTTTTTAGTTAAGTGTCAGAATCTTGAACCAGGAAGAGAATAATAATTCAGTTATCGTTCTTTAAATAACAATAATAAACTACAAAATGACTCGGCTTTGTCTCGAAACCGAACTCGAAACCAGCGACATCCAAAAACGCTTTATTAACTTGCTTCGATCATTTTTTGTTTTGTGGGGATGTGTTATTTTTAATATAACATATTATGTGTCCGAAATTTTAGGTGTACAATCTACATAATTAAGATACATTTTGTACGCTTCTGCAATTCAGAGTTCTTCAATTAAAATTTTGTTTATTAAATAAATTCGAAGACCTAAATCCGAAGAAAATAGTAATTCAGTACCCGTAATTTTTTTTAAATTTTGTTTGATCATTCTAAGAAATCTGCTCGCAAGACTTGTTCATCTAGATCTATGTATTTCGGATAAACAGATTGAATTGTACAGTTTCCGAAATGTAAAACTGCAGACAGAAAACTGTACAATACAATCTATATATCCGAAACACATAGCTCTAGATAAACAAGTCTAACGAGCAAATTTCTTAAAATTTTCTTTTAATAAACCATATTTTAAAGAAACTTTTTTCCCAAAAGCAAAACAGTTTTTCAAAAATCGGTGGAGATACACCTAATAACACTAGTTTACAGCAAAATGTATCCTCAGGGCGACCTAAAACCGAAAACAAAAGCGAAATTTTCCGAAACATTTGAAAAATTTAAAAAATTTGGTATCCTTAACAAGTTTTACTCAATAACGTGTTAAAACTGAAAATTCAGTCCAAAATTTATGTTTTTGGAACGGATTCCAAGAATATAGTATTTCGAAGAATACATTTTTCGAAATTAAAAAAAAATATATATCTACTTTAAAGCACATATCTCTGCTTGTACTTAACTGATTTTAGATGTATTTTTTACCAAACTGTAGATAATTAAATTATCGATCGTTTATTTGGAACGTATTTAATAACGATATTTTTCTAAGCAACTGATTTATTCATCTAAAATTGTTGGTTTAAAAAAAAAATGTTCATTTTCAAATTTTTACAAAAATTTCTCTTCTTTTCCGGTGTTATTTTTAGATATTGATAAATCGGCGCTATTTTTTTTTCGTAATGGATTAAATTTTACGAGCCATAAATAAATTTTATGAAATTTTTTTTTTTTTTTGAAATTACCTTTAAAAATAGATTTGTTTGCAAAACGTTTCTAAAAATGTCGAAAAATTTCCAAAAATTTATTTACAGCTCGTAAAATTGAATCGATTACGAAAAAAAATTGCGCCTATTTATCAACATCTAAAAAAACGGGAAATATAAGGAATTTTTGTAGAAATTGGAATATATAAATTTTTTTCTAAAAACCAAAAGTTTTAGATGAATAATTTTCTTATAAAAATATCGTTACCAAAAACATGGAAATAAGAGGAATTTTATATAAAGCCATAAAGTTGACGGAAATATATTTTAAGTTTAATCGTTGTGTAATTCTATTATCTACTGCTTAGTAAAAAAATTAATAAAATCAAGTTAAACACTATTAGAGATATTTGCTTTTAAGTAGACACTTTTTATTTAGTTTTTTTTTCTTGCAATATCTCGAAATCCGTTTCATAAAAAAATTTTGACTGCATTTTTGTCTTTAACACGTCATTTTACCTCGGAAATGACTAAAACTTGTTAAAGATAGCAAATTTTAAAAACGTTTCGAAAATTTCGTTTATTACACTTGAAGCGTTTAAAAAATCGGGAATTCTTTTTTTTGGAACTGAACTATGTAAAAGCTTTAATCTAAGTTTTCAAAAAGTATCTTTAGAATACAATATATATATATATTTTATATTTGGATAAATGTTTTTTTTTTCAAATATCTTAAAAATCGGAATTCGGAATTTAATATGTAATTTTACTACGCAAATGGCTAAAGCTTGTTCAGGATAGCACAATTTCTTAATATTTAGAATGTTTTCCAATATTTCGTTTAATAAACTTGAAGCGTTTAAAAATAAGATATTTCATTTTTTTTTTTTGAACTGAACAATGGAAGAGTTTTAATCCAGGTATTCTTTAGAATACAATAATAAAAAAAAATTTCACATGTTTCGGAAAATTTTGTTTAATTTAACTTTTAGCCATTTTAAAAATCGTGACTTCACTTTTCTTGGAACTAAGCTAGTTTTAATCTAAATATCCTTTAGAATATAAATATATATTTTTTTCATTTATCATTTATATAAAAAAATGCAATTTTTATTTTTTTTTAAATATGAACTTCTTATTAAAAAAAAAAAGCTTACAATTCACAACTGGTTCACACAACAATTGCATAAATGGGCATCTTGTCTATCCACGTTTGTCGTATTTAATTTCTTGTTGAATGTTTTTGGTAGATGATTATTTGCTCTGTATTTTTTCGATGGTTCATTTTTCGAATTAATATTTTTTTTTCTTAGCCAACATTTTTTTTTTCAAGTATAATCGCGGACAAGGAAATCCGTAGTCCTTGTCCTTAGTCTTAAATGTTTATTAAAAAATAATACAAATTTTGTATTTTCTAAAAAACATGATTTTTTTTTTTTCTAAAAAGGAATTTAATTTTTTTTGTTTTTTTAAATGCATATTTCATGTCTTTTTTAGAAAATTTATATTTTTTAAGTATATAAAAAATTTTTTAATAAAAAATTCATATTTAAAAAGAATAAAAATTGAATTATTTTTATACAAATGATAATTGAAAAAAAAATATATTTATATTCTAAAGGTTACTTGGATTAAAACAATTCGATAGTTTAGTTCCAAGAAAAGTGAAGTCACGATCTTTAAAAAGGCTAAAGTTTAATAAAACAAAATATTTTAAAACATTCTAAATATTAAAAAAAAATTTGGTATCCTTAACAAGCTTTAGTCATTTGCATAGTAAAATTACGTAATAATATCCGAAAATACAGAAATTTTTTGTAGAACAGATTTCAAGATATTGCGAAAAAAAAACATTTATCGCAAATATAAAAAAAAACGTAAAAACAGATATATGTTAAGTATTGTATATTGTATTCTAAAGATACTTTTTGAAAACTTAGATTAAAACTCTTCCATAGTTCAGTTCCAAAAAACTGAAATTACGATTTTTTAAACGCTTCAAGCTTAATAAACGAAGTTTTCCAAATATTTAAAAAATTTAAAAATAAATTGGTATCCTTAACAAGTTCTAGTCATTGTCGTAGAAAAATCACGTGTTAAATCTCAAAATGCAGTCCAAAAATTTTTTGATATTATTGATTGATAAATATATAATATTATTCATATTTTATATGAAAATTTTATTTCTTGAAGAAAAGTGAGGATGGACAAAAACAAATATAATTTTTTATGTTAAGCAGCCTTTTGAGAGGCCGGTGGAAAGTTCTTGTATAAGCCCTAAAGCTCCCTGGAGGAGGTTTAAAAAGGGGGAAAAAGAATTAATGAACCACAGTAAGGCCTCCAAAACAATGATGGCTACTCCTTTTTTTTAACAAATTTATGAGAAATTTATAAGAATTAAGTTACTTAATTTATGTGCTAGAAACATTTTTATGAATAACTTATAATTAAGAAGTTTTAATTTATTACTTGAGAAAATTTGGAAAATTTGTTTGTATTAAAATTTTGTTATCTTAATTTTGTAACTATTACACAGGTCAACATGGTTCAGTTGTTGGAAAGCTAAGAGTCATTTCCGAAGTAATTTGGTGCGTAGAATCCGAATCCGGCGTCAGAACTGGCCCATCACGTCAGGATTTTGAGATATTTGAGGTTATGTACCCAAAAAAAGGCGTTTTTTCTTACATTTGAGGTTATGTACAGGGTGCAACAAATATTGTCGTCAGTCTTACTGCAAATCCAGTTGACATCATGGATATAGTCATCGTAACTTTCGACCTTGATCTTTCCAAAAAGATCGAGTTGATTAATTCACGATTTCTTGGACGCAAAAGTTATCACTGTACAGAAGTTGGTCGAAATCGATTATCTCTTAGCAAGACCGTCGATTAGCATTTTTGCAGTAAGCCTATTGAGATAACTTACAGAAGTGAAAACACGCGTTTTTTGGATACATAACCTCAAATATCTCAAAATCCTGACGTGATGGGCCAGTTCTGACGCCGGATTCGGATTCTACGCACCAAATTACTTCGGAAATGACCCTTAGCTTTCAACAATTCACATGACCCCTGTATTTGCAAGACCTGTTGGTATCAAAATTTTGAATTTTGTACGTATTATCAAAGAATATAGAACTATGACTATATAACTAGTTTATAGAACTATATTCTTGGGTATAATGCAGCCCTAAAAATAAGTTCTACATGAAAAAATAACACAGCCACACAAAAAAAAATATTTTTTCAGAGTCTGGAGGTCAGACCATGTTTACTATATGTTTTCGGGGTCGCTGAATCCGAATCGATGGCCAAAAAACCGCAGCACGTCAGGGTTCTGACATAACCTCAAAAAACCTTATTCAAAATTTTATTCGAGTCCGCGGGTCAGACCATGTTTACTACATGTTTTTGGGTCGCTGAATCCGAATCCGTCGTTCAAAAAACAATAGCATGTCAGGTTGTTGACATAACCTTCAAAATATCCGTTATCTAAGCTATTTAACGCTTCAACGTTTTGACTTTAGCCGTATATTGAACAAAAATCAGTTCAAATTTTATGAAGTTTTTGAGGTTATGTCGAAGCTCTAACATGCTGGGGTTTTTCGGAGCTCGGATTTGGATTCAGCGAACAAAAAAAATATATAATAAACATGGTCTGACCCCCGGACTCGAATAAAATGTTGTATGAGGTTTTTTGAGGTAATGTCAGAACCCTGATGTGCTGGGGTTTTTTGGACCTCGGATTCGGATTCAGCGACCCACGAAAACATACGTAGTAAACATGGTCTGACCTCCAGACCCGAAAAAATGTTTTTTTTTTGTGTGGCTGCGTAATTTGTGTGTAACCAAAGACAACCTGAAAATAATACTAAAAAGTACCAGAAAAATAGTTTGTCTTGGATTTACTTTATCTCCGGACCCATCACTAACATCCACAGTGGGCCTCATTCAAGCACCAATTTGCCTGTTGCACAGTGTATCAAAACTTTTCCGTAAGAAAGCTAGCAAATCAGATTTTCCTTATTTCGGAGTTATCAAAGAAGCATGCCCTAAAAATTTGAACAGTTCTTTGAGCTACTTATTATGGCGCTCCCTCAATCCTCCTTATAAGTATGGTTAGTTCTATTAAACGGAGTTGAGTCCGCATACTGTCGGCAATTATATAATTTTTTTTGCGCAAAATTTTTCATTACTATCAAAATGTTAAATTAGGCCTAAAAAAAAAAACAGCAAATCGCTTAAAAACAAAAGAAATTATTATAAAGCCACAAGAGAAAAAAAAAAAACCAAGCAAACTGCGTAAGCAATAAAAATATTTATATTTCATGTTTTTTGTTTTTTAAATATAAACAAACCACAAATACTTTAAACTATCAAATGTTGAGTTTTATAGCAAAAAAAAACAAAAATCAAGCTATTTAAAAGTAACTACAACTTATATAAATAAATGTATGTATCTGCTATAATTTCAACAATTACAAATTAAAGGAAAACAAATTTAAAAGCAAAAACAAGAAAAATATTTAGTAAATAATATAAGAAAACAAAAATTATTAAAAACACACACACACACAAACCAACACAGGCATCAAGTTACAAGTTTACAACAAAAACAAAGAAATAAAATTGATAATTAAAAAAAAAAATTATTTGAAAACTTTGATTTTTAAACAAGTTTATTAAAGCATACTTTTAAAATTAAAATTAAAAAACAAACAACTTATATTGCATATATATAAAAAAATATATGATTCAAATTTCAGCGTTTCGCTAAATTATTAAGCAAAATTACAACAACAGCTTAAAAATTTAAGTTACACAAAAAATAAAAATTAACACAAAATCGTAAACTAATGCATAATAAAATTTCAAAAAAAACAACAAACAAACAAACGACATGAAAAAAAAAACAACAATAAAAAAATTAATTTAAAAACAATAAAAATTACAAAAAAAAAAAGATGAAACGGTTTTTAATTTCATTTTTAAAA
The DNA here is from genome assembly GCA_037043745.1 of Chymomyza amoena. NCBI lineage: Eukaryota > Metazoa > Arthropoda > Insecta > Diptera > Drosophilidae > Chymomyza > Chymomyza amoena. The sequence goes on from JBAMAX010001270.1 coordinate 22,560, forward strand.
AACAATCGGAACTACTAAAAATAAATGAGTAAGTAATAATGCAATAAGGGGTTGCGCCTCCTGCGTTCTTTGCGTTCTTTCTAAGCTGAGCTTATGAAAAACATTTTGCAACATTGAGCAGGAGTTGAGGAGGAGTCCCCGGAGGGTTGGTTAAGCAAAACTACTGTACCAACTGTCGACACTTTTCCGAAGAACTTCTATGTTTAATACTCTTTTCAAATTTATGAACGAATGAATTGGAAAAGTCCGGGACAGGGAAGCTTAAAGTCACCTCCATTGTCAGCCGCGCACAGAGGCTGAAGGGGGCCCGAGCAGAATAATATGGGGCCCTTTCTTTCAATTTCGCATATAAATGGATTATAAATGAAATAGGAATAAAACGAACATATCAGTTTATTATCTATATAAAAATGAAATGCTGTACGTTTATGATCGCATAACTCTGAAACTGCTGAACGAATTTGCCTAATTTTTATATAATAACTAGCCGGCCTTCGGCACGCTCGCTCCGCTCGCTCGTCTAGAAACACGTTGACTATTTTCTAGATGAACTGCTAAATAGACAACGGTCGTTCGTGAATTTGGAATGAGAAAATTCGCCATATAGCCTCGTTTCTGCTAATGCAACATCCTATTTCATATTGTGAAATTTCGTCATTCACATTGTCGGCTCTCACACCCAAAATCGCCATATCGCTTCCCTTATTGACGTATTTGCCGATATATTTTATTGATTTTACTGAGTTGCAATACTCGACGTTAATGTGGGCTTTATACGTTTTTGATAATAATGGCGAAAATGGAACATCCCAACGATTGTCAATTTCAATTTCTTGTTTTTGCACTTTGATTGTGGTTGATCTGTGGTTGATCACATCATCAATTTCATGCGGTAGTATTTTCTGAGGTAATCCTCTCTTCTGCCATTCTACCGAATACATCCAGCAGCGAACCTCTCCGAATACACTGCTTTTGATAATAAGCAGGCCTGCTGTTTCATTGGGAAATTTCAGTGCTTGGCACTGGTCACATACCTTGTTCATTGTTCCAATTACAACAGATTGACGCGAGCTATAATCGGTCGTATTGTTATATTCGAATGCAGCTCTGTGCAGATTGGATGCATTGCGCATTTGCCTGAATGTTCTTTGGACTAAATTCTGTTCTGCATGGATTTCATCTGATTGATTCTGATAATCCCGATTTAGTCTCATTCTCATTCGAGCATGTATGAGCAAAATGTGATCTTGCTTCTCTTAATCGATTCAACTCATTCCTTTGTAAACGTTGTTCCTCAGCTTCAGCTGTTCTTTGGGATGCTTGCAATTGAGTTCTACGCGAATGTCTACCAATGTTACTTCTTTTTGCCGGCATTATGTGCAAATATTGAATTGATCATATGTATTTTAAACAGAGATCAAAACATGAATCGTTAATAATTTTTTTGTTTCCTTTCGACAAAAACTATTAACTAAAAAATATTAGTTAATCTGTCAATGTACACAATGCCTGCCTAAATTAAAAAAAAAAATTGTATTGGAAAATCAAATTGTCCTTTTTAGTATTTGCGTCGCAATTTTGTTATATTTTCTCAACCCTAAACAATCCTTGGACTTCCACGAACATTTCAAGACCAAAATTAGCCAAATCGGTTCAGCCGTTCGTGAGATCCTAAGCTTAGAACGAACATAACATTGTGACACGAGAATTTTATATATAAGATAATTTTTATATTTTGTTTATTATACAGGGTCCGGCACTCGAAGTGTAACCAAACGCACAGGCATCAGCTGTCTGTAAGTTAGCTAAATGACAGTTTAGAGTATTGTTTACAAGCGCACGAAAGCATTTTGCCGTGAGTAAACGCGAAAAAAAAATCAGTAATGGATTTCAAACGTAATAGTGTAGTTGCATTATATTTAGCTGGAAAATCACAACCAGCGATTGTTCGTGAGCTCGAACACCTTAAAGTAAATAAAGTTTTCGTTTATCGCACCATAACTCGTTACAATGATACTGGTAGCATCGCAAAACGTCATGGAGGTGGTCATCAAAAAACTGCAACGTCACGTGAGATGGTTCAAAAAGTGAAGAAGCGACTTGAGCGAAATCCCCGACGAAGTGCCAATCAAATGGCGAAAGAACTGAAAATATCTGACCGTAGCATCCGTCGCATACTGAAAAATGATCTCAAGGTCAAGCCTTACAAGATCCAAAAGGCACATGATCTCACACCGAAGCAGCAACAAGTCAGACTTGAGAGAGCGAAGGAGTTGCTTCGCTTGGCCGAAAGCGGTCAATTGCCGAACATTGTGTTTTCTGACGAGAAAATTTTTACAATTGAGCAATTCGTAAGCTCTCAAAACGATAGGGTTTACTTGAGGGACCGTTCATACGAGAATTTGAGTCATCGATTGGCCACCAGGAGGCAGCACCCGCCACAGATAATGGTTTGGGCCGCTGTAACCGCAGATGGGCGCTCTCCAATCGTTTTCATCGAGCCTGGCGTCAAGGTTAATGCGCAATATTATCGGGAAAGTATTCTGGAGGTTGCTTTGAAGCCGTGGGCAGACAAACATTTCGGTTGCAGACAATGGACGTTTCAACAGACTCGGCACCGTCTCACAAAGCTCGAGTGAACCAAGAATGGCTGAAAAACAACGTTCCGAACTTCATAACGTCCACACAATGGCTCTCGAATTCACCAGACGCGAATCCGATGGATTATTCTCTTTGGGCCATTTTGGAGAGCAAGGTCCGAACTAAAAGATACAACAGTCTCGAGGCGCAAAATACCTGCAAGTCACATTCGGGCAGCTTGCGATTCATTTTTGGACCGTCTCAAGGCCATAGTGAAGGCAAAAGGTGGCCATATTGAGCGAAAGTAAATTGTTTCTAAATTTCGTATTATTTTTACACATTTTGTACCTTGAATTGAGTCAAGGTAATCTTCCAAAATGAATTTATGACCTTTTTAATTGGTTACACTTCGAGTGCCGGACCCTGTAGTGTGTAGAAGGTTTATAGCAAAAAAAGTTTTGAGTAATTTCTAAGGGGGGGACTCCTAACATTTTTTTTTTAATTTTTCGACTATTTTTTTTTTTTTTGCGGCATTGTATACATTGTCAGATTAACTAATGTTAATGTTTTACGTGTTACGTGTGTCCTCATGAACGCGTTGAAGAATTTCAAATATGATTTTTGCGTGTGTTAGAGGTTGTCAATACGGAGGTTTTCAGTTTATTGCGACGTGATTGTGTGTATTGGTTCGTGAGATATACGCATTTTTGTGAATATCGTGAATATAGCATAGTAGAAAATTTTTCAACACCGGGTATAGGACATTTAGTGCAGGCAGAAGCGTAGTCGCAATCGTTTCTGTCACTGTACAGTTATCGTGACATAAATTTTACATTTGAGAAGATGGAATAAACAATATACCAGCTAATAAATGTTACAACAATTTAATCAAGGCTTTTCCTTGCTTATCGTGTACTGAACTCGTCAATAATCTTCTCAAAACTGATAGAACTCGCCTTTTCGTGCTCAATGCTGATAATCATTAGGTGATTTAACCTGTCCTCGCCCATGGTGGATCTCAATTTATTTTTGATTAGACCAAGCTTGATGAAGGCTATTTCTCCGGAAGCAACAGATGGTGGCAAAACAAGTAAAAGTCTCAATGCCATACATACTTATATCAAAACATTCTCATACCAACACGTAGATATGAGGTTCAGTAGCTCCAAGGCAGAATTGGTATCCCATTTCATTACTTTGCGAATCCTATGCAACAAATCGCTTTCGTCTCACAGATCACTCTTAACAAAATCATTCGGATATGCGTTGTTCAATGCACTTGCTGCTGTTATAGATGGCTCTTGTAAATCAGCTCCGGCATTTTCATATTCATGTGCAGCGTATTCGAGATACCCTATGGCTCAATGATAGATGTGAACAGCTTCGACAATTCTGATATCCTTAAATGCAGTTCGCCGAGCTCATTCAACAAGAGATCCACTTGTGGGAAGAAGACTTGAACTTTAAAGCGTTCCTCAGGGCTCTCAAATACATTGTGTCTCAAAGGCATTGCAAAAATTTGTACCAAATGGTTGTCAAAAGGATGAAGTTAAAATACTGAAGCCACTTGAGCGAAGTAGCAACGTCTACCTGAATTTCTGGTAACAAACCCATTTCAAGAACTTTTTTCAGAGAAGCGAAAATATCTTGATAGTTGTTAATCAATGGGCGAACTCTATCTAGTTAATCTAAACTAAATTTTTAGGAATTTTTCTGCGTTTACCAATTTTTTTCCCCGTTTTTTCATTTTCTTTTTTCCATCGGTTGAGCGGGGCCCCTTGAACGCGGGGCCCCTTGAACGCGGGGCCCGGGGCAAATGAACCCACTTGCCACTTGCAGACTAACAGAGATCAGTCTAACAGACTAACTGACTGATTTGCCTAACAGTCTAACAGAGTAACAATAAAACTTTTTGAGTTATTTCGCCTCTTGTATAAATACATAAATCTGCTAATAGTCAACAGTCTTACAGACTTACTGTCTAATCTGCCTAACTGTCTAACAGAGTTACAGTCTAACAGTCTGATTTGCCTAACAGAGACAGTCTAACAGATTACACCATAAACATTTATATTAAAACTCGCTTACAATTCACAATTGGTTTAAACAACAAGTGCATAAATCGGCATCTTACTTATCCACGTTTGTCGTATTTTAATTGTTGTTTAATGGTTTTCTTTATTTTTTTGTAATACAATTGCGGCCAAAGAAATCCGGACGGCGCGAGCGTTGTAAAATAGCCTATATTTGTTTGAAATTTTTTTTAGTGTATACCTATGTTGTTTATAGTACTTTTATTAAGCCGAAAGATTTTTCTCAAAAAGCTAATTAGTGTACTTTGTCAAAAAATAGTGATTAGCGTAGGGTAGCCAAATAGGCTTTACGATCAAGCAAGAATTTTTTTTAAATGAGTTAAAATTTTATGAAATTTATTTTTATTAAGATTATAGCTTTTGATATTTTGTTGACTCAACCAAGTTTTGGATTGTTTCAATGGTAATGTCCTTGTACCACACATTTTTCACAATACAATCCAGCTCTTGTAACGTTTTGAGCTTGCTCTTCGTTATTTTAATCTTGAAAATATGCCAGAGTTTCTCAATCGGACTTGAATCCGGTTGCCTTCTTCAAATAACTAATTACGTAAAAAAATGTTAAGGCGCAGAATCGTCTTCAGAAATTAATTCATCGGAATACGAAAGTTGCTCCTCAATTTATGGTATAACATATTTGTCCAAAATTTGTTGATACTTTTCTGCGTTTACAGTTTCATCAATGAGGGCAAGATCAACAACTCTATAGTAGGAGAAACATTCCCAGACCATATGGGTCCACCCTTGCCGATTTAATGAACGAATTTATCTTATTTATTCTGATTCCTGCGAACTCACTAATATTCCCTAAAGTTTCGGAGCCCAGTGTATTTAGTCTTCTCCTGCATAGTGCCATGCATCCACACAGGATGTGCTTCACTGTTTCCTCCTCTGCTACCTCCTGACAGCTTCTACAGTAGTCAAAATGCAGCACGAACCAGATAGGTCAGTTCGTCTTTATGAATGTATCCATCTTATAGGCTATTATTAGTTAGGATAACCAAACATAAGACTTCTTATGTCAGCCAAGTAGTATACCTTTTTCTTCTGCCACATATGTTCATTACAATTTCTAAAATAATAATGGTACACTACGGAGGTTCTCTAATTTCACTGCGAAATAATAATTGAAAAAATTTGTTTTTGAATTTTTTCAATATTAGCCCGATATCAATTAATTTTTTGGAGAACTACTAACGCTGCTCGCACAGCTCCTGGACAACAGATTTTTGGGTGATATTCCTATGCCCAGAAGAAATATAAGCATTACCTAGGAGCTTCTTCCGTTTTGAAAACTCAAAGTTCTGTTTTGCACAAAGCCTTAGACGGAATTCAGAAGTATCTCCATGTATTCCAAAATTGGGCCAGACATTAGAACTTTGGCCTTAACAGAAGCAAATCCGTCGACGTATGATTGACATTACGGACTAAAATTCCACCCGAAATTTTCGGCCACGGCAAAATATCTCGGCATTACTTAGGAGCAGTAACTTGCATTGGAGAGTTTTCGGGTCTGGACCTCCCGCTCCAAAAGTTCGACAAAATGGGTTGACAGTCTTTTACGAGCTCTGACATATATACACTTCGAAGTGAAGAGCCCCACTAAGACCAAGTTCTGGATCCGCAGCTGGCACTATATCATTTTTTTCACTTTTTGAAAATGTCGTCGATTTTTTTCACTTCTGGAATTTATTTTACTTTTTAAGAAACATGGCTTACATAATACACACCAAAACAAAATAAAAACAAATAGCACTACCAACCCCATCCCATCCCATCCAGTTGCATCTCCTCCGTAATTAGGGTTTACGTCTTTTGCTCAAATCACTCGCCATAGTTAGCGTCGCCTCCGTCTTCACGCGCCGCTTGCTGCTCCGACTAGCAGCAGTGTTTTTTTTGGGAGCCACCGCCAGCGCCACCGTAGCCGTGTTAATAGTTGGCGTCGCCACCACACTCAGCATCTGCTCCTCCTGGCCCAGCGTGGAGCTTTGCAGTTCGGTTTTTCTAGCCATCAGACATGTTCTGTTAAAACTGGCCAAAAGATGGCGCCAGTAAGCTGTTGCATTAATAATTATAAAAATCCTCAGAATTGAAAGTAATTTATTCTAAAATTTTTGCTGCTTCAAATCTAATATATTAAAAAAGAAAAAGTTGATTTCTAGGTTGCTTCACAAAACAATTTGAAAGAAATGCTAGAGCTATTTAATTTTCTGTTTAATGTGGCCGCAAGATGGCGCCAGCAATTTGTCACAAGTAAGCTGTTGCATAGATAATCCTAAAAATCATCAGAATCGAAAGTAATTCATTGTAAAATTTTTACTGCTTTAAATTTAATATATTACAAAGGGAAAAATTTATATCTAGATAGCTTTGCAAAACAAAATTGAAAGAAATGTTATTCATTTTTATGTTTAATGTGACCGCAAGATGGCGCGAACAGGTTGTCGCAAGTCAGCTGAATTAATTAATTAATTTTAATGATTAAAATTTTCTATATTACAACCGAAAAAGTCGATGTCCAGATTTTATTACACATAATTGCAGGCAGTAGTTACCTTTATTTTCTGTTTACAACATAAAATAATTATTAAAAAATGATCAGAAACGAAACTAATGCATTCTAAAATGTTTGCTGCTTAAAATTAAAAATATTACAAAGGAAAAAGTTTATACCTAGATAGCTTCACAAATCAAAATTAAAAGAAATGTAAAAATTATTCATTTTTGTACTAAAAGTGGCTGCTAGATGGCGCCAGCCAATAATTGTCACTAGGGTTTTTACAAGTAGCCAGCAAGTAGTTGTCGCTTGATGGCGCTAGCAAACAGTTGCATTTCTAAAGCAGCGCCTGAAGGTATGCTATGATTTTTTTCCACCAAAATCTCTACCCTTTTCGGAATTTTTTTCCAAGCTATTGCTGAAATTAAATAAATTGAAATGTAACGTCTTTATATATAAATTGGTTTAAAATATAAATTTATAATTTAAATTTAATCTTTACATTTAAAATCAGTTGAGTTTTATTTTAATTAACATGTATTTTACATTATTACCATTCATTTAAAAACATATTAAATTATAATATGCAAAGTATTTTTTAAAAACTAATATGTAAATTATTAAAGAATTTTGGAAAAATATTTTAGTTAATTATTTAAGTTTATTTTTTTTTGTAATTTCGATTTTTTAACATATTAATTTAAAGTTAAATAAATGGTACTAAATAAGTGTAAAAAATCACTTTTTATAAAATTATTTTAATTGTTAATTATTTAGATTATTTTTTTTTTGTAATTTCAAATTTTATTGCATATTAATGTTAATTTTTTCAAGGATAAGCTTGACTTTTGACTTGACTTGATGTATAAATAATTTTAAATACTTTTTGTGTTCACAATTACCATTGAAAAAAATTTAAAGAAAACAATGAACCAAAATTAAACAAAAAGCAAACCAAAAAAAAGCAAGAAATTAAATACGACAAACGTGGATAGGTGACTTGCCCATTTATGCGCTTGTTGTGTGAAGCAGTTGTGAATTGTAAGCGAGTTTTAATAAAAATGTTAATCGTGTAATCAAATCTGTTAGACAGTAAGGCAGATCAGACAGTTAGACTGGTGACTGTTACTCAGTTAGGTAGATTAGACAGTCTGTTAGACTGTTAGACTGTTAGAAGTGAAGTAAATCTTGTTATGAAAATAAACTAAAATCAGAAGTTTCCTAACTTAATTTCTAAAAGATTTCGCTAAAAAATATTGTTCTTGATTTAAAAAAATTGTTTTCCTTACCTTTTTAGTTCATAAACAGAATTGGCTATCTAGTAGAGAGCTGGGCATCGATTCGATTTAAAATCAATTTAATCGATTCTTTTTTTTTGGCAATAAAGGTAGAAATACGGTTTGGCGCTCTCAGCGATTTTGATTCTTTGAGTCAAGTTTAAGTATTCTAATCTATGGGTTCAAAATTAATTTCGAGGCCCATGTGCTTTTCTTTAAGTATTCAAAAATCGATTTAGATTCTGCATATCAATTTTTTCCACCTATCCATATATATATTTTTCTGAGTGACGCCAGATTCGTTAGATAATAATTCGTTTGTTTCAAAATTGAAAACTAAATAAAGAAAGCATAAAAATGAAGACACCATTTAAGTAAAAAAAGTTTAAAAACGCTCAAAGCGCCCTCTTTTGAGCGTTTTTAAACTTTTTTTTACTTAAATGGTGTCTTCATTTTTCAAAGCGCCCTCTTTTGAGCGTTTTTAAACTTTTTTTTACTTAAATGGTGTCTTCATTTTTATGCTTTCTTTTATTTAGTTTTCAATTTTGAAACAAACGAATTATTAATTTTTGGTTTTCTTTTATCAAGTTTTGAATTTTTGTTTTCGTTATTTAAAATTAGGGAAATAACTTTTAGTGAATTCTGTATAAATATTCGTGTTTTTATTTATAAATTTCCTTTGCTGTAATTTTCCTGCCGTTTTAGTCTGATTAATCGTTTTTTGATGAGAATCGATCGAATAGAAGATTGATCCCAGCTCTACTAAGACATCTCATCCTAATTATTGCCGTCTTGCTCCGTGTTCGAGTTTTCGTAAAACAAATTTTTTATCTTCTCACTATCCTACAAGTTCGACTATATAAAATTCTTATGGAAATTTTCGAGTCCGAATTATTTCACTACCTAGCACCAATGGAGTCATAATTTTTTTTTGATTTCACCCAGCTTCGCATCCTTGCTAAAAGTTGCTAGCTTTTAGATCTTTTCCAACGATTCTCACCAAAAAATCGATTTATCGGACTAAAACGGTATGCGCTAGCAAGTTAAAATCGCGGCAAATTACAGGCACGGAAATGACTATATAAAAAAAGGAACATTTATACAGAATTCACTCAAATTTATCTTTTCGATCGGTTTTCGTAAATTGAAGATCGCGCACAGCTCTACTAAATATCATTTTTTTTTATTTTTATAATTTTTGAACTGGACTGCAACAGCTAAAGTAGGTTGAAGCATATTTCATACCTCATACGGAAATGGCAACAAAAATTTACTCCTTTTCGGGATCGAAACATTTTTTTCAAACTTATTATCTCTGCAGGCTCGCAGTCCAACAGCGATCTTAACAGCGGCGGCGGTAATGGTAATGCCAATGGCGAGGGCAATGCAATTGGCAGCACTGGCAGCGGCAGCAGCGGTGAGGCAGACAATGCAGAGGCCAGCGGCGGCGGTAATGGCTCTGGCGGCGGCAATGGCGCTGGCAGTGCTGGCGACGGCGCAACAGCAGAACCAGAGCAGGCAGCAGCGTCAGCCAGCACTGCGGGTTAGTGTTGAGCAACGGACAGCAGACAAAACAAAAACAAAAACAAAAGACAAAAATCAACAACAAGAAGCAACGGTGATCACTGATAAAAAACAGTTAAGCTGGCAATCTCTGTTAATGTAAATGTTATTTACAGCGTAATGTAATGTTATTGGCATCTCTTTTTTTTCCTTTGCTCGCTCCGCAACGCCGCAATATGTCACATAACAGTTAAGCAAGTGTAAGAGAGAGAACAAAAATAAATAAATAAACAAGTACATAGGAAAGCAAGTACATAAGCTAAAAACCATATACAACAAAAATCATGTGCAATAAACCAAACAATGTAACTAGAAATATCTATAAAAAAATAAAACCTGCTAGAAGCAAAAAAAATACTTATGAAAGCGTTTGGCGGGGGCGGGCGGTGAGGCAAACACAAAATATTTAGCATAATATTTAAATTAAAAAAAAATATTTAAAAAAAACAAACACAAAATGATTCTTTACATTAAATGCATAAATAAAGTTATTAACTATACAAAAAAATATATATATCTCAAAAAAAAAAATGTTGCCCAAAAAATACAGCATAAAAAAAAATATATATATATATAAACATAAAAATTAAATGCATTATAGTAAAAACAAAAAGAAAAAAATTCACAATCGAAAAAACAACTCTTTAATAAAAAAAACTTAGTCAAATAAATCAAAATTTTTTGTCTCACTAATATATATACATATATATATATACTAATAACTATATAATATATAGGCATAACGGCAATTCAACAACAAAAAAAAACAAAAACAAAAACCGAGAACAGCTCTAAATGTTGTTATTGTTGTTGAAAGAATCATTTAAAAAAACAAAAAAAAGGTCTCAAGCAGTTTAAAAAAAATACTATATAAGCAAAAAAAATACCAGACAAAACAAATTCTTAAACGCGCTTATTTACTAAAGACGCGAAAAAACATTTACTTACATACATAAAACTTGGTATATATAGCGTTGGAAATCATAGTACACCAAAGAAAACAAAAACAAAAAAATACTAACAAAAAAAATACCAGGAAAGCAATCCATGAACGCAGCCCAATCCTAGCAATCTACTTAGTACCCTTAAAGTAATGTGACTAAAAGATAAAGCCCCGACGCAACGCTAATCTACTTCGTGAGCTGATCTTAAGTCAAGTTTAGTCTAAACATAACTATATATATAAACTACACCATATATAATAATTTTAATAAAGTAACATTAAAAAAAAACAAAAAAATACCAACAAAAAAAAAAAGAAACAAAATAAAAAATAAACGCTTTCAGCGCGCGACGCCACCCATAAACATAAATTTTAATTAAAAAAACAAAACAAAAATCACCAAATAAAGAGTATAAAAAATAATATATAAAAAATGGTAAATACATGTATGTAAAACTAATCAACCGTTTAGCTGCAATTGAAAATTTAAACTAATGTAAACTGAAAAAAAAAGACAAACCAAAAAATACCAAAAAAAAATATTAAAAATTAGAGAATCATTCATTGTGCGATGATGGGATTAGGGAGCCTAAATCTAAATCTAAATCTATAAATATTTATATAAGAAAAAAGAAATGTGTATAACTTAAATATTATATGCAATGCGAATTTGAATATATCATTTTCTTGTACGATCGTTAACCGAGCTCCGGTTCTCTCTATGCGCTAAAGATCACTGTGCAAGAATTTTGGAACATCCTTGAATGATTAACTTTTGTGGATGATAGTGACAGCTCTGGGTAGTGTTAAAATAGTTAAGAGTTTTCGGTAACTTGTTCTTTGTAGAATTCTTCTTGGGTTGTCTTATATTTTAGTCAGGGCTTACACAGCCACAAAAAAAAAATAAATGTGACCAGACCATATAACAAAAAAACCATAACACAAAAAAAATGTGACCAGATCATATAACAAGGCATTTTTGAGTCTAAAGATCGCTGTGCAAGAATTTTGTTCTTTGTAGAATTCTTCTTGGGTTGTCTTATATTTTCGTCTGGATTTCAACTTAAGATCACACAGCCACAAAAAAAAAAAAAAAAACAATGTGACCAGATCATATAACAAGGCATTTTTGAGTCTAAAGATCGCTGTGCAAGAATTTTGGAACCGGTAACGTGTTCTTTGTTGAATTCTTTTTGGGTTGTCTGATATTTTCGTCTGGGTTTCAGTTTAAGTTCACACAGCCACAAAAAAAAAAAACAATGTGACCAGATCATATAAAAAGGCATTTTTGACTCTAAAGATCGCTGTGCAAGAAATTTGGGAATATGCGTTAAAATAGTTCAAAGAATTCGGTAACTTGTTCTTTGTAGAATTCTTCTTTGGTTGTCTTATATTTTAGTCAGGGCTTACACAGCCACAAAAAAAAATCAATGTGACCAGACTATATAACAAGGCATTTTTGACTCTAAAGATCGCTGTGCAAGAATTTTGGAATATAAAATAGCTCAAAGAATTTGGTAGCTTGTTCTCCAGAGAATTCCTCTTGGGTTGTCTTATATTTCAGTCAGGGTTTCAGTTTAAGATTACGCAGCATTAACAAAAAAACAATGTGACCAGATCATATAACAAGGCAATTTTGACTCTAAAGATCGCTGTGCAAGAAATTTGGAACATGCGTTAAAATAGTTCAAAGAATTCGGTTACTTGTTCTTTGTAGAATTCTTCTTGAGTTGTCTTATATTTTAGTCAGGGTTTCAGTTTGAGATTACACAGCCACACGAAAAAAAAGTCAGTACATATTTGGCATCCAAATCCGTGACAAACGCCATATAATGAGGCATTTTGTAGTTTATTTCCTTAACCCGACGTGCTGTTTTTTTTTTCAGTATATCCAAAAACTCCCAAAATTTGGAGTAACTTATAATACTATAATAATCATAATAATAACGCAGCCACACGAACAAAAAAAAGGGATCAGAGCAAGTTAATAAAACGTTTTTAGAGTATCACTGTTCCAAATTCGGTTCTGAGACAGCTCCGAGGCATTTTGTAGTTTATTATTTTTAAGCCATAAATCGGTTTGGAAAAAAATGTTTTTTAGTTAAGTGTCAGAATCTTGAACCAGGAAGAGAATAATAATTCAGTTATCGTTCTTTAAATAACAATAATAAACTACAAAATGACTCGGCTTTGTCTCGAAACCGAACTCGAAACCAGCGACATCCAAAAACGCTTTATTAACTTGCTTCGATCATTTTTTGTTTTGTGGGGATGTGTTATTTTTAATATAACATATTATGTGTCCGAAATTTTAGGTGTACAATCTACATAATTAAGATACATTTTGTACGCTTCTGCAATTCAGAGTTCTTCAATTAAAATTTTGTTTATTAAATAAATTCGAAGACCTAAATCCGATGAAAATAGTAATTCAGTACACGTAATTTTTTTTAAATTTTGTTTGATCATTCTAAGAAATCTGCTCGCAAGACTTGTTCATCTAGATCTATGTATTTCGGATAAACAGATTGAATTGTACAGTTTCCGAAATGTAAAACTGCAGACAGAAAACTGTACAATACAATCTATATATCCGAAACACATAGCTCTAGATAAACAAGTCTAACGAGCAAATTTCTTAAAATTTTCTTTTAATAAACCATATTTTAACGAAATTTTTTTTCCAAAAGCAAAACAGTTTTTCAAAAATCGGTAGAGATACATATAATAAAATTAGTTAGCAGCAAAATGTATCCTCAGGGCGACCAAAAACAAAAGCGAAATTTTCCGAAACATTTCAAAAATTTAAAAAAATTTGGTATCCTTAACAAGTTTTACTCAATAACGTGTTAAAACTGAAAATTCAGTCCAAAATTTATGTTTATGGAACGGATTCCAAGAATATAGTATTTCGAAGAATACATTTTTCGAAATTAAAAAAAAATATATATCTACTTTAAAGCACATATCTCTGCTTGTACTTATCTGATTTTAGATGTATTTTTTACCAAACTGTAGATAATTAAATTATCGATCGTTTATTTGGAACGTATTTAATAACGATATTTTTCTAAGCAACTGATTTATTCATCTAAAACTTTTGGTTTTAAAAAAAATAGAAATTTTTAAATTTTTACAAAAATTCCTCTTTTTTCCCGGTTTTTTTTTTTAGATATTGATAAATCGGCGCTATTTTTTTTTCGTAATGGATTAAATTTTACGAGCCATAAATAAATTTTATGAAATTTTTTTTTTTTTTTTGAAATTACCTTTAAAAATAGATTTGTTTGCAAAACGTTTCTAAAAATGTCGAAAAATTTCCAAAAATTTATTTACAGCTCGTAAAATTGAATCGATTACGAAAAAAAATTGCGCCTATTTATCAACATCTAAAAAAACCTGGAAGTAAGAGAAATTTTTGTGGAAATTGGAAAATATCAATTTTTTTTCTAAAAACCAAAAGTTTTAAATGAATAATTTTCTTATAAAAATATCCTTACTAAAATTCTGAAAATAATTGGAATTTCATATGAATGCATAAATAGCGTTCAAGAAATATATTTCAAGTATAATCGATGTGTAATTCTATTATTATAGTATTATAAGAGTTACTCCAAATTTGAGGAGTTTTTGGATATACTGAAAAAAAAACTGCACGTCGGGTAAAGGAAATAAACTACAAAATGCCAAATATGGTCTGACTTTATTTTTCGTGTGGCTGTGTAATCTTAAGCTGAAACCCTGACTAAGATATAAGACAACCCGAGAAGAATTTAAATCAGTTAGACACAATTAGAGATATTTGCTTTTAAGTAGAGACACCTTTTATTTAGTTTTTAAAAATGTTTTTTTTTCGCAATATCTCGAAATCTGTTACACAAAAAAGTTTTTGGACTGCATTTTTGTTGACTAAAACTTGTTAAAGATAGCAAATTCTTTAAAAATTTTAAAAATGTTTCGAAAATTTCGTTTATTACACTTGAAGCGTTTTAAAAAATCGGGATTTCTTTTTTTTTGGAACTGAACTATGTAAGAGTTTTAATCTAAGTTTTCAAAAAGTATCTTCAGAATACAATATATATATATTTTTTTATTTGATAACATTTTTTTTTTCAAATATCTTGAAATCGGAATTCGGATTTTAATATGTAATTTTACTACCCAAATGGCTAAAGCTTGTTCAGGATAGCACAATTTCTTAATATTTAGAATGTTTTGGAATATTTCGTTTAATAAACTTGAAGCGTTTAAAAATAAGGTATTTCATTTTTTTTTTGGAACTGAACAATGGAAGAGTTTTAATCAAGGTATTTTTTAGAATACAATAATAAAAAAAATGTTTACATGTTTCGGAAAATTTCGTTTAATTAAACTTTTAGCCATTTTAAAAATCGTGACTTCACTTTTCTTGGAAATAAGCTATCGAATAGTTTTAATCTAAATATACTTTAGAATATAAATATATATTTTATTCATTTATTATTTATATAAAAAAATGCAATTTTTATTTTTTTTAAAATATGAATTTTTTATTAAAAAGAACGCTTACAATTCACAACTGGTTCACACAACAATCG
This sequence comes from Chymomyza amoena, assembly GCA_037043745.1. NCBI lineage: Eukaryota > Metazoa > Arthropoda > Insecta > Diptera > Drosophilidae > Chymomyza > Chymomyza amoena. Next base: position 38,090 of record JBAMAX010001270.1, read on the forward strand.
CATAAATGGCCATCTTATCTTGTCTATCCACGTTTGTCGTATTTAATTTCTTGTTAAATGTTTTTGGTTGATGATTATTTGCTCTGTATTTTTCGATGGTTCATTTTTCGAATTAATATTTTTTTTTCTTAGCCAACATATTTTTTTTCAAGTATAATCGCGGACAAGGAAATCCGTAGTCCTTGTCCTTAGTCTTAAATGTTTATTAAAAAATAATACAAATTTTGTATTTTCTAAAAAACATGATTTTTTTTTCTCTAAAAAGGAATTTAATTTTTTCGTTTTTTTAAATACAAATTTCATGTCTTTTTTAGAAAATTTATATTTTTCAAGTATATAAACAATTTTTTTAATAAAAAATTCATATTTTAAAAAAAATAAAAATTGAATTATTTTTATACAAATGATAATTGAAAAAAATATATATTTATATTCTAAAGGTTACTTGGATTAAAACTATTCGATAGTTTAGTTCCCAGAAAAGTGAAGTCACGATTTTTAAAAAGGCTAAAGTTTAATAAAACAAAATATTTTAAAACATTCTAAATATTAAAAAAAAATTTGGTATCCTTAACAAGCTTAAGTCATTTGCATAGTAAAATTACGTAATAATATCCGATAATACAGAAATTTTTTGTAGAACAGATTTCAAGATATTGCGAAAAAAAACATTTATGCAAATAAAAAAAAAACGTAAAAAAAAAATAAATACTGTATTCTAAAGATACTTTTTGAAAACTTAGATTAAAACTCTTCCATAGTTCAGTTCCAAAAAACTGAAATTACGATTTTTTAAACGCTTC
>JBAMAX010001272.1:0-12293 GCA_037043745.1 Chymomyza amoena
ATTAAGAGTTTCTCCGACGACTTTTTCTGTATGTTACATATAGTCTCGACTTGCGCAAACTAAATGTACCCCTTGTATCAAAAGCTATAGGGTAATGAATAAAATTCCAATTCACAGCTCGAAGCGCAAACTTTAACTTAATTTGTACCTAACTTGGGGGCTTAATCTGACATATATTAAAGTTGTAGCTCTCTGACGAGGGTCGGATCACAAAGGCCATTTTAAATATCATTATTATTTACCCCATCGCTTGTTGCTTGTAGCTCTGGAGTCCCTGTATTCAGATCTGCTTCTTCTAAGTTGATCCGTCGCCTGTCTGCTCATCATCCCAAATCTCTGTACAGAAATATTGTTTGTGGCGTATCCCAGCCATCGCATTCCTAGTCTTTCTCATAGTCAATAATAATTTTGGCACATCCCACTCCCCCAGTATTTAGACACACTTTTGGTTATACACTTAAAATTTAATAAAACAAAAGTACGGCCGAAATATTTACAAACATTTTAAATTTAGTGATATCAAAAGATATTTAACACTATCAGTTCCAATGCTAACCATCCCATTATGGACGTGAATAGGATCGTTTTTTTGTTTTGGTAACTTCCCATTTACAACGGCCTCCTTTAGCACCCATTCCACGTCCCGCTAAAAACGTAGCTTATTTTGAGTCTTATGACCACTTCTTTTGAAATGTTTTCGTATCTCATATGACATGGAACCTGAGGGTCCTCCAATGTCGTCTATAGCCGTTATAATCATCTAGCTAAATTTAGTTGGCCTTTTTTCTTTCAAGATATCAGCGGACGGACTGATTTGTTTCACCCCTCCAGCATTATCTGCAATGGCGAGCCTTCCACGGTCCTTCAATATCCCTGTTGGCTTTCTTAATGTTAGTATTGGCATTTGACTTCTTTAATATCCCTCTGGGCTTTGCTATTTTGTTAGTGGCATTTCTCGACTTCTTCGTGTTATTACCGATTAAACCTTTTTTGTGGACACTTTTTAACAGATTTCGAAAGCGATCTTCTTCTGGCACCTTTTCCTTTAATCTCCTCACAAGGGCCTTCGTGGAGTTGCGTGTGACTCTGGCTATTTCCTATTTCTCCAATGCTTTCCATAATCACCCGAGTGAAGTTCATTTTTTGATTTATCAGGTTAACCTTGTTTATCGTCTAGGTTATCATTCGTTTATTCTTGGTCATCTACGCTCATAGAAATATTTGTTGCGGTTCCATTTATCTTTTGAAAATCGTTTAGTGATGTAGCGCCTTGGTTGGGATTGCCTTCAGCGGCTAGTAACATGTCCTGGTCATCTATATTGGTATCCATTAGCAGATCTTTAGTCCTTTATCAAATCTTTTAACTTATTTATGCTTCAAGTTGTGCGTTATTAAAAAGAGTCCAAACTCTCAATATTTATTTTTGAATAATAAATATTATAAAGGAAATTCTAAATTTTTCGATTTATTTTTTACTTACATAAAGTCAAAAGCAAAGGAAACTCAGTTGCACAATATTAAAATACCCTTCGATAACTCTTAGGGAGTCTGACATTGCTGGATATTCATTTATTGTTATATCTGTCTTTCAGAGATGGTAAGTTCTAGGCAGTCAAATCTTTGCAGTATACCGCTTTTTAAGCCTTTAATATTATAAAGCTCTCATAGGTATATTATGTATCACCTCCTTAATCGAAGTTGATAGCAAATTCTTGAAGTCTGGCTTATAGCAAGCCTTGAAGAACTACCCCACTCCTACCTATTGGGACAGCACTTTTAGTCCTGAATGCAATGACTCCAGCAGAATTTTACAGACCAGGAATTTTAAAATTGTTCTTATAATTTTGCTGTTCCGTCTAAACGTCATAAAAAAATCTTTAAAATGTTTGAGCCAATTTCTAGCTTTAAATTTAACTTTAATTTAATTCTGACCAAAGTTTAATTTTTTTTAATCTTGGCCTTAGTAAGCTTTCATAACTCTTTTGCCTAAAAAGAAAATTAATTAAAATAATCATAATAAATCATTCCACTGCATGCTTCACAACTAAGCTATAAAGCAACTGCTTGAAGCAGTTTTTTGCCTAGTAATTACGACAGAACCTCAAGAGAAGGGTGCCTCACTCGCCCACTATACTAATATGTAGTATTAATGGAAAAATATGAAAACATTTAAATAGATTTTACAAGGCTTTGCCAATTATGCAAATTTTTACGATTATTATATTAAAAGTGAGTCGGTTATCAGTCAATTTGGTTTGGTACATTTGCAGTTGAGTTTAATTCATTTAATCTCCACTCCATTCCGCTCCATTAAAGATGACATTTTTGCTATTGACAGCCCATTGATAGTTATTGATGTTGTTTTTGTTTATGGTTTTCCTTTTTTTTTCTACCTAGAATTTAATTTTAATTAATTTTCACCTCATTTGTCAGTGACACCATTAAAATGCATGCAAAACAAAAGCAGTCATGACAGAAATACAAATCTTTCGAAACGACCTTGAACGAATATGGAATACACTGCAAACACTTTTCCAAAAAAAAATAAATATTTCTACAGTTTCACTTTTAAAGTATGCAGCCGATTTTGATTCAGAATTTCCTTACTATAGAATAAAGCAGGGCCTGAAAATTCATTCATCTTAACTATTAGTTATATTTTTGTTTTAACAAAACAACGGGAGGACAAGGAAGTAGCGAGGCGGGACCCTTTAATTCCCTAGCTCTTGGGTGCGTGGGGTGGGTTTTGCTACACCTTTGCCTCCAGATAACATATATTGATTTTTATAGAGTCCCTAAAAAAAAGAGTTTCACTCTTGAATTGCTTACACTTGCTTTATAATAAAAAAAAACAAAGCAGGGGGAAGTAATTAAGTGGTCCAGTTGTGACGAGGGCTGAGGTGGTAGTTGCCCCTCGTAGTCTATACCCTATCCCTACCATGGTTTTGGCTACAAAAATAGTCAAAACCCCCTAAACAAACCTTGCCTACACCTTATATGCCTATGCCAGTCAGGAAAATCTCAAAATTTTAACACATCATCATAATTTCAATTTCATAACAATTTATTAAAATTCCTAATTTTAAAATACATAATTTTAGTCTTACTTTACTTGTCTTAGATCTCCATTTACAATTCGGGTATAAAAAAATTTAAACTAATATTCGGTGGTGATGGTATGTTTATATGTTATTATTATGTTTTTTTTTTTTTTTTTTTTTTTTTTTTGAATTTAAGAAAATGTAAAATTAACGAAAATTAAAAATTTTAACAAAATTAGCGCGTTGTAAGGTATTATTTTTATTTATTAATTTAAAGAAATCAAAATTCTAGAAAAACTAATGGACTCAAACATTGCAATCTTGTGAGGGTATAACATTGAGCTTTACTTGAACTTGCACAGAGCTTTCGGTAAGCACATGTAATAACGCGGCGAAAAATAAATAGAACAACAATAATGTGTGGTAAAAACAACTTACATGCGTTTTGCGCGATCCAACGCTGGAAGGCCTTCCATCGGGAATTGCTGCTTTCAATTGTTGCTAAAAGTGATGGTAATTTTGCACATTGTTGTAATATATTTTATTTTTCTGATTTTTCTGCAAATTTTTTCTTTTTTTAGTGCCACATTTCTTTTAGTTACTTTTTTTTTTTTTTTGCACTATTTTAAAGATTTATATATATATACTTTTCTCTAATATGCTCTATAGTTGATCCACATATATATATATATATATATATTTGCCTTTGCGTTGAGGCAATTAGCTATATATATATATGTATATAGATATATTATAGAGATTTTATTGGAGATGATATATATATATTTGTTATATATATATTTCTTTGAGACCACGGTTTTTTTTTTTTTTCTCCTCACAAGGGCGCAATGATGGGTTTTTTTTTTACACTATTTTTTTTTTAACACTATTTTAACACTATTTTTATACTTATTTCTTCTTTTTTTTGTTTTTTTTTTTTAAATTTAGGTTTTGCCAAATTATTATTTTTTTCTTATATCACTACGATTATACTATATTTCCGACACCCGCTCAACGATCGTCACGTTGCGCCCGTTCTTGGATCGCTCTTGAACTGCTGTTCGTATCGATGGAAGCCGGGAGGGCGGTACGAGCTTAAAGCTCGTTGTCGGGAACTCTCGACCAGCTGGGATGGCAGTGCATCTAACGAAAGCTGCGTTATTCCGTTCGAGCGAGGTTAATGACCTCAGTTGCGTTTGGTTTTTTTTTTTTCTTTTTGTTTAAAGCTTTTATGCTCGTTAATTGTTGCTTCGAGCTGTCTGGGCAGCTGTGATATTACAGATTTATGATTTTGTTTAAAAAAAGTTTTCTTTCTTTTTTTTTTTTGGTTTTTATTTGCGACTCCACTATGTATAGAGTATAAAAGTATAATTGTAAATTGTTTTTTTGTTGGTTTAATAAATTTCGGGTTAAAATTTTTGTAATATTAGAAAAAAATATTTTTTTAAACCGTAGCACAAAAAAAAATTTAAATTTTGTGTCTTGTAACAACAAAAAAAAAATGTATGGCACGTGGCAACGAGAGCAAGAAAAAAATGTTTAAGTCGACTGGCGGCGGTTTCGAATCGGATGCAGCAAAAGAGGCTGAAGCAGGCTGCAGCAGCTCTTTTATAGCTGCCGACCCACCGAAATCCACGCCCTAAAGGTGGTGGCGATTGGGCTCGACCTGCTGACATTTTGAGCTTTTAGTCTCAGACTAAAGCTAATCGGCAGAAAAAAATAAGATTTTTCATTTTTTTCTAGCATGCGAGATTTTGTCCCATGAGAGCAATAATAGCTGCGAGAAAAAAAAACGGGCGCGATAATTTCTAGCGTGATAGAAATTTTAGCTGCGAGAGATTTGTACAAAAAAATAAAATCAATGGCACAGCCATTACACCTTGTTATAAACAACACTAAGGTGGAGAATTCAGACCAGGTCAAATATCTAGGTGTGGCCCTAGACAAACGACTCAATTGAAACTCCCATTTAGAACAAATGCTCTCGAAAAGTGCTTGTCAAACCTCTGGATATGATCAAGACAAAAGGTCTTGGCTGAGCGGACCTAAAGCTCCTGGTAACTTACCTATCTGGCCACCACACTGTTAGATACCATCTACAGAAAATTGCCCTATAGGACTCTTCAGAGTGCAGGCTCAGTCTAGAAGACGATGGAACCACCAGATATATTCTCTGTAACTGCCCAGCTCTGGTATGGGACAGAGCATGTCACATGGGAAATGAACGGATTACTCCCTTCCATCTTAGGTCAATACCAACAAATGACCCACTACTATTCATGCGGAAAGCGGAAAATCTTTTGCTTTAACTTAAGCGTATGGTACAAAAGACCTTTTGATCGCGGTGCCCCACTTCTCTGTGAGGAACCCTTTTACGGGGGAAAAAAAAATTAACTGATCAAATGGGACGGCTACTATCTTTTTGCTGACCAAAAATAAGCTCCTTAGGCTTTTCGGAACTGTTGCCTTTAAATTCTTTCAAACTAGACAACTTAATGAAATCCCACTACTTAACTTGTGTTTATTGATATATTGTTTTGATATAAAATGCTAGGCCAAAGTACTTCCCCAATAGAGCTATTTAGCAGATGGTAAAAAATATATTTCTACTGCTATCTCTGCACTAGATATGGACATAGTTAAGTGGTTCCCAAATTTTTACGTTTGTGCTTTTGCTTTAATCAAATTCCACGTTGCACAGTGGGAGAAATTATTAGAAATAGTCATAAAAAAACCTTACCGGTAGACTTGATGGCGCTTGACAACGAAAGATTTTGGATGTATCGCAATTTAACAAAATCGTAAACACGATGCCATTTGCATAATTTTTTTTTAAGCGACGATTGTGAAGAACTCCGCCGAGATATTTCAAAGTAGATCGATTCGTTTTTGGTACGATTTTAGTAAATGCAACATCCTAAGACATTGTCTAAAATTCAAGACAATAAATCTTTTCGTGTCTTGTCGGCATGGATTGATAAAATATATAATGGCGAAGCTTTGAGTTAGGGACAAATATCATTATACAAACATTAATTTCGGAGATAAAAAAGATTTAATGACAGAATTTTGTTTTGCAAGCCGTTCAATGCTCAACTTAGTTTCAAAGATTATTTACTTTGTATGGAGCAGCTCGAAATCGATCACAACGCACAAAAAATTGGAAAGGAACTTACGAAAAACTATTAAGTATATGAAATCACTTTAATAGACAAACTTGAATTGAAAAAAAATGTTATGAAAAATTGTAACGCGTTAAGAAAAGAAAATATGGCAAAAGTTAAAAGAAAAGCTTTAAAATAGATTAGATAAATCACGATAAAATAAAAAGATTTTGATAATCTTTATGGAACATTTAAAAAAAATATATATCGATTTTTAAATTAAATTTAAAGATCGAGTTGAAGCATATAATTTTAACTCTAAGTTAGATCTAAATAAATGAATAAAAAAAATTTAAGATATTAAAAAAATGCAAATAAATCGGGCCAAAAATAGAAAAGAAAATTTTTCGAATTTTTATTAAATATTACAAAGTAGTTTAAAAGGGATTACGTGGGGGAAAAATATTTTCGAAGTCTTCACAAAAAATTAAAAAAATGATATTAAAAAAATGTAGCTAAGGAAACAGCTTAAACTAAATTTAAAAAAAAATCATCATCATAAATAACGTCTTTAGAAAAAAATTTAATCTATAATTGAATCGGTCATTTCAAAAACCTCATAAGTCCCTAAATTTGAATTTTTCAGGAATCAATAAAAACTGTTTCATACACAAACAAATGAGTTTTAATGGACTTTTTTATGCTTAATTTAGTATTTGAGTGATATAAAATTTAAATTTCGACTAGTATTTATTGGGAGAAGTATTTCTTTTGCGTATTTGTACTTTTAAAACTTTTGATATATTAAAGTACTACGAACTACTTTTGAGAGAGAGTTCTACGAATTGGACATCATTTTGCATCAATAAACGAATGATTGAAATTTTGGGTGAGACAAGTAGAAAGTTGCATAATAGACAATGCGAAATTAAAAAGACACTCTTAAAAGGAAAATTGTTTTTTTTTATATTTATTTATTTTATTGGCAATCAACCAATGCGAATAAGGGTATGATCCAATATTAAGTACATTAATTTATCGCTACATATAAAATATAATTAAGTGTGTAATAGGGCTTAAAAGAATAATTCCCTGATAAACCCCTTAGAGAGGGGCAAAGGGGATCTCTATTAATAACTGTTCGATCAGAACAAAATAAACTTGAATTACCACAATATATGTATAAATATTTACAGATTTGCACATTAATTACAAAAACAAAATTTACAAATAGATTCGACTCAATCTACTAAATATTGAAATGCTTTAAATCTGAGACAGCCCAGCACAGCGAAATTCAAACATCTTCAAACAATTCCTCATATTATCTAGATAGAAAGCTCGAACTATTATAGCGATTTATATTATATGATGATTTCTGATATCTTGGATGGGACGTTTTAGGCGGGTGTGGCTTACCAAGTAACCCACAAAAGGAACGCCTAAGCACTTGTGAAGATTGCGATTATGGAAAAACCAGGGAGAGTGGTTTCCTAGAAATGATTTTAGGACTTCATGAAGAGCAGGAAGGGAAAATATACAACAACATTTTCTAAGAAATGTTTTCGCTAATAAATATGGCAAAATCGAACTTTTAGCAGGTTCTATATGTCTTTTAACCGCACTATTTTAAATATTTCAAATAATTGAAGCTTTAATTTATTTTTCTCTTCATATTTTATCTACAATTTGTCTGTTATTCGACAATAAGTAAAATGTATTGTAGTTTGAATTTATTAAGTCCTTTTTGAACAAGCCGCTAATTATTGTCATTAGTAATTAAACAAAATTGAATATTTAAAAAATATACATATATTATTACAATTTCTGTTTGCTATTTTAAAATTTAATTAAATTTTAAAATTAGTAATAATTTATATTGTTTTTACATTCTTTTTTCCCTTCCAGAGAGACCTTTTTGCTTAAATTTTGGGAGCACTCTATATGAACTATTCAATCTGTGACTTTGGACACGTGCCAAACTCTATATGATTTATTTTGGAAACCAAATTTATTATTTATTTTATTATTATTTATATAAACATTATTATTTATTTATTCAATAATTTTAATATTTTATACAATAATAAACTTAAGATCTAGAGTACTTGGCCAACGACTCAAAATTGTCGTAAATAGTTTTCATTGAATTATTTTAATAAATATTATTTTGTATAAAATAATTTTTATTTTTAAACATTATATTGTACATATTTAAATAAAATAAGCAAAGCGTGATGAAATGCCTACTTAGAAGCAGGTCAAGCTTGGAGCTAAATTTTCAATGTACATCCAAGATCTAACTGAAAAACTCAAGGAACAAAAGGAACAGATTAAAATTATAAAATAATTTTTTTTTAATTAAACAGAAGCGCTTTGAATAAATATACAATTTTTAAAGCTTCTATAATTTAGAATGTATTTTTACTTTATAGTTTTATATTTATAAGCAAATATGTACTATGACTGGTATTTTCACTATAAAGAACGTCTAGTAAAGCACCGGAATAGACTGACGAGAGGATTTTTTGATGAAATTCCAGAAGCAGCTACAAAAATCAAACTCACCTTGCGAAATGTTGAGAAACTTAACAAAACAAGAATTCCGATTTAGAAGAGAGCCCAAACTTGGTCGTGAAATCTATTACCTCCGAGGACTCGAAAAGTTATGCCTCCAGCTCATCTAAATAAATGTTATTCTGATTCCGACAAAAATATTATTTTGAATATAAGTTATGAAAAAAAAACAACAAAAATTTGTTTAAATATGTAAGCGTTAATTATATATAGAAACTAAGAAGCTAAATTAAAACGTTTGTAAAAGGAATTCAATTTTGTATGAATTCAATTCAATTCAATTCATTTATTCATCCAAAATTAAATTTTTTATACATAATTATATTTACAAGTTAGTTATGAGTTTTATCGATGATATTACAGCAAATTAAAATTCATTTATATTACAATAATAATTTTTTACAATAAAGTATAAATATTTTTAAAGGTAAAAAGGGAAAACCTTCATTTGACAACAAAAAAATATTTAAAAATCAAACACTAATTGAAAAATTGATGTTTATGGTTGACTATTTTCACAATAGTCGACAATATATCATTAATTTCAGTTTGGTAAATTTCAATTGTTAGTATTTAAGTACTTATGATAAATCTCTGATTCTCTAATTATGTCATAAGAAGAGTTTGTTATTTTGTTAAAATAGTTGAGGTTCTGTCTCATGATGAAATAAATAAATCATTAATGGGTGGATTCTTATCTGGAGAGAGCAATTTACGAGCAGCCTGCACTACGGACAACTGTTGCTTTGGTTTTGACGAGCAAGCTTTCTGAGGCTTATGGAAGTCGGAATTTGATCGTCATCTGTGTCCGAATCCAAATTGGGCACATTTCGTCGCTTATGAATAGTTTCTTCACGCTTGTTTTTGCGCAACTCAACAGTCACTTCATTGCGCCGGCGACGCATCTTATCTTGGTCCTTTCCTTTGTTTTCGAAATACCTCAGCCGTTTTTGCTCTAGCGACGTCATTCTGTGTGATTTTGTTCTGAGTATTTTTTATTTGTCGGACACTTTTTGCAGTTTCACAAAAAGTGCTTAAAATTTGGTACTTCACTCGTATAAAAATTGGAATTTTATGACAGAACACGCGTAAAGTTCGCTAATGCGAAATCAGAGTTCCTTTGTTTTTTATATCGAACTTCAATTTCAGCTAGGTATGTACTCCTACATAGCTGCCGCAATAAACAAAGATTTTAAAATCTTTCAAGTGTTGAATTTTATATTTGGCATCTACTTGCTGTGTTGTTAAAAAAGTTTGAAATTGTAGTGGCCACAGAAAAATAGATTACTGATAAGTCAATCCTTCGGTTCTACTAATATAGAGCCAAACTTACTTAAACTTACGATAGACCAAAGGCTGATGTCTTCCTAGGTGTAAGTAAATCCTCTACGTTAGCAGATATGAGCTAATGTTGTCGGTGGATGCAGTCGGGACCTTCTACTACGCCTAGCAAAAACAGTGGTTGTTGGCTTCTTTGACCTATCCTCCCCACAACACCCATAATACATAAAAACATAAAGTCACGCATAAAAAAAAAATACAAACAAGAAAAAGACAGAAAAATTGTAATGGAAGTCAACAGATATAATTTAAAAAGCAGGCTAATATAAGGTTGTCAAAAAAGTCTTGCAGTATTTTTATTGAATTTTCAATTGTTCATAAAATTGGTTATAATAATGCGATTTAAGTCAAATATGCGCCGTTTTGTTCGATGACGAGTTCCCAACGAGATGCCAACTTCATAATGCCCCTCTTATAGAAGCTCGCTTCCCTATTGTCAAAAAACTCGGAGAGCCAATTTTCACAGGACTCTCTTGTGGACAACTTCCGATTACCAAGCGCGTTCGTCTTGGACAGAAATAGGTGGTAATCACTTGGTGCGAGATCCGGACTATTCGGTGGATGCAAAAGAACCTCCCATCCGAGCTCCCGGAGCTTCTGGCGCGTCACCAAAGATGTGTGTGGCCTGGCGTTGTCCTGATGGAAGACAATTCGGCCTCTGTTGATCAAAGATGGCCTCTTCTGCATGAGTGCTGCATTCAAGCGGTCCAGTTGTTGGCAGTACAGGTCCGAATTGAGCGTTTGGCCATAGGGGAGCAGCTCATAGTGGATGATTCCCTGCCAATCCCACCAAACACACAGAAGAACCTTCCTGGCCGTCAATCCAGGCTTGGCCACCGTCTGGGCAGCTTCCCCGCTTTTCGACCACGACCGTTTACGCTTCACGTTGTCGTAAGTGACCCACTTTTCATCGCCAGTCACCATCCGCTTCAAAAACGGGTCGATTTTGTTGCGATTCAGAAGCGATTCGCATGCATCCATACGGTCAAAAATGTTTTTTTGCGTCAAGTCGTGTGGCACCCATACATCGAGCTTCTTTTTCAATCCAAGCTTCTTCAAATGGTTTATAACGGTTTGATGACTCTTGCCCAGCTCTTGGCCGATGCTACGGCTGCTACTATGCCGGTCTGTTTCGATCAATTCAGCGATTTTATCGCAATTTTCGACAACAGGCCTTCCGGACCGTGGCGCATCTTCGATCACCTCTGCACCAGAACGAAAACGTTGAAACCATCGTTGTGCGGTGGAAATGGAAACTGTATCGGGTCCATAAACTGCACAAATTTTATTGGCAGCATGAGATGCATTTTTGCCTTTATCGTAGTAGTACTGTAAAATATGCCGTATTTTCTCTTTATTTTGCTCCATGTTTGCGACGCTATAACTCACGAACGACTAAAAGCAAACAACAATTAATCAAATACGTGTTAGCACGTGAAAAGAGCTTTCCAAAAAGCTCTAGCGTGAACCGATGCGACGAATACAACTAGAACTACGCGCTTGCAAAGACAAGGAAATACCGCAAGACTTTTTTGACAACCTTATATACCGCACCCTTCCAATCCCACCAAACAGACAGCATAACCTTCTTTTAGTGGATATCAGCCTTTGAAGTGGTTTGAGCTGGTTCACCATGCTTGGACCATGATCGTTTTCGATTAACGTTATTGTAAACAATCCATTTTTCATTTCCAGTTATGATTCGCTTTAAAAACGGATCGAATTCATTGCGTTTAAGATGCATATCACAAGCGTTGATTCGGTTTGTTAAATGAATTTCTTTCAATTCATGTGGTACCCAAATATCAAGCTTTTTCACCAGTCCAAGACTTTTTATGTGATAATGAACGGTTGATTTTGGTATATTTAACTTCTCTCCTATCTCACGCTCAGTTACATGACGATCCAATTCGATTAATGCTTTGATTTGGTCATCATCAACTTCATTTGGCCGACCTGAACGTGGTCCATCTTTAAGTGAAAAATCTCCAGAACGGAATTTGCGAAACCAATTTTGACTCAGTCTTTCTTTCTGCGTTTTTTCCTTTACGGAACTAATAATATAAAATATGACGGAAATGCTCTTTTGTGGACTCCATATTAAAAAGGGCGCCAAACAAACAAATGTAAACAAAATTACGCGCACTTTTTTTCTAAAGAAAGCTAATAGTGACAGCTAATAAATGTCAAAAGAAAAAATACAATTAAATAGTCAAAAGCTGTTAAAAAA